>WYDI02004306.1:0-57283 GCA_009867235.2 Psittacus erithacus | reverse complement strand
GTTTAGATTGGATATAAGGAAGAAGTTCTTTACTGTGAGGGTGGTGAGGCACTGGAATGGGCTGCCCAAGGAAGTTGCGAATGCTCCATCCCTGGTGGTGTTTAAGGCCAGGTTGGACAGAGCCTTGGGTGACATGGTTTAGTGTGAGGTGTCCCTGCCCATGAGAGAGGGATTGGAACTGGATGATCTTAAGGTCCTTTCCAACCCTAACTATTCTATGATTCTGTGTCAGGAAAGGGGAGAGTAGGGAAGTGTGTCAGGCTGCTGTGCAAGAGAAGGTGAAGTGTGACCTGTCTGTCTGTCAGGAGTTGCTATAGTCTGAATTACTATTAATGTGGAAAGATGTCAGTTTAAAATATAGATAGTAATTTTTATGGAAATGAGGCTAGCAAGTAGGAGACAGGGCAACTGCTGCCTTTCCTAAGAGCAAGGTTTCGGTGTCACCTAAGGAGTTCTGGTATCTGGCAGCAGCTCTTGGGACCTGCAACTCCTCTGCTGAGAGCTCTGCTGCATTGTATGCAGGAAATCAACCTGGCTGGATTAAGTGCTTCTAGCACAGTGTGTGGAGGTGGACTGAGACTAGAGAGACAGGGAGAGCAAGCACAAGTTCAGGAAGTGTGTTTGAGGTGTAGGTAGGTTGTCATAAAGAGTAACAACTAGTCTCTCTCTTAAAGAGAAAAGCTTATTGTGGTATTATGTGTACGTGCATATGTGTAACTCCTTGGCTGTTCATAGGAACTGGAGTCAAAACATTAAAAAGGCTTGGTAATTGCATACATAAGAGAGCAGGCAAGAATATTGGTAGAAACGTGCAGTAGTTCAGATGATGCCTACTGCCAACATCTTCATTTGGCAGAGTTGCAAGCTTTACTATATGCTGCATCCTCTTAAACCAGCAGATTAGTCCTCTGTCCTTTATTTTCCTCTCTTTTCCTCCACATATGAATAATGGTTTGGCAGATATTGGGTCCAGAGCTTCCCCCCACCCCTTCCTAAACTTATCATATGTAGAAAGCATGTAGGAGTTGTGTCTGGGAGAGGGAAAGAGAGAAGTGAAATATGTTGTGTTACTCTCTGATTCCTGTTACAGGTGCAGTTTGGTCACTTCTGCAAGGTGACATGTGAACTGCTTCTGAAAAGCAGTTTCCTTTTCACTAATCCTGACTAAGATGGCAATGACTTTAAACAAGCAACTGTATTTAACTAATATTTAACAAGTATTTAACTAATTTTTGTCTGGACTGCTAGCTCCCTGGTCTGTCTGCACAAATGGTATTGTTGGTTGTGGGGATGTGGCTGGAGTGCAAGGGGGAAATGGGGTAGCACAGGACCAACACTTCCAACAGCTGTCTCTGTTTGGGTCAGCTACATGTGAATGATGAAAGCTTCCTGCTGTCTTAGTAAGAAACTTTAATGAAATACTTTTCCTTTTTTAGTAAAATAACTTATGCGTGAGAAGATAGTGATAAAAACCAAACAACCAACCCAATATGTCAGGGCTCTGCGATTCTTCTCTTTGACTCCCCTTTATCAGTAAAGACCAGTATTTGTAATTGATAATCCCTAAACCTAACATGCAAGAGGTAATTTGGACCCTGTTTTTTGATTGCCAGGACCAGCGTTCATGAACTGCATGAAGTTCTGTTTATGTAGTTTTTCCTGCTGACTGTAGTCGAAAGATGGATTTTCATCACTGGGAACTTTCCCCACTGGGCTATGAAAAGCAAGCAAATTATGAGTAGGTTTATATTTTGTGGCTTGGTGCTTCCAACCATCTCCTGAGTAAAGCCATGCTCTAGATGCATCCACTGAAAATTTCTGAATCAAATGTGTTTTATCACAGTTAAATAAAAATGTATTCCAATTGCTCATCTAGGCAGAGGAATAAAGCATTGAAGAGTTGCTAGTTTTGTGCAATGGTTGGCCTCAGAATCTTTTAGTTTAGAAAAATACTCTTGTTTTGGAGCTGTATCGTTAAAGCTGTGCTAGCAGTTTAGCAGTGATGGTTGTAGAATAAAAATAAAATTCAAGTTGAATGATTATTATCAAAGGAGAATATTGGGTTGTCTTTGGAAGTTATCTTAGCTCTTTTGATTTGTAAGTTGATGAATATTGATCGCAGTTGAGGTGGTTTTAACAGCTTAAAGAATTGTAAAAAGTTTGGTGCTCTAAGCAAGATTGCTTAATACTACTGGGAGCTGTTCAAGTGTTCTTTGGGGTTTCCTTTCTAAGTGCATTTTGCTGGATTTGAACAGGATTTGTGGCTTGTCACAGCTTCTGTTGTTATTTCACGTTGGTTTGTGCTCCCTCCTAGAAAGCGTAACAAAAATATTACTAGGGTGGCTTAATTTGCAGTTGGATCTCAAGTATCAGTCACAAATCCTGCAGGTGCAAAATGCTGTGATTCATGAATAGTTTTCAGAAGGTGGCCATTCTTAGAGGGGAGAAAGCTGTGAAAGTAAAATAACTGTTTGGGTGTTTGTTGGGGTTTTTTTTCCTTAACTCATAGATTTTTGAAAAAATATGGATTCAAATAAGAAGATGTACCTTCTTTGTATTCCATGCTTTAGGACTGTCAATTTATAGCTAAAGCTTATAGCTAAAGTCTGTTAATGCACATTTTCCCTAAAAATCCCATTGAAAAGATGATTTTGCTAAATTTTCTGAAAGTAAAAATAAGGTGTTCTGACATCTACTGCTTTTAACATAAATGGGATAAAAGCCTATTTCAGAAACCCTAAAATCCATATGATTTGACAAGTTTTTAAAGCAATTTCCAACATCTGAAATCATAGAACTGTCTGATGACTTTGATCTTGTTTATTTGTAATGAAAGCTTTATGAACAGTTCTGTTTGAATAGTATGTTTCTGACAGTTTTGTGTCTCTTATGTCCATGTGTTTATTGCTTTTTTTGAAGTGCTTTGTTGGAAGTTGTTTGGCAGATATTTGTGCATTAGTAGTACATCACTACCTGCAATATATAACTTGATCACCATTGCAGAAGAGAACTTGTGAAGACTCTACCAGATAAGCCATGGTGTTAATACAGGACTTCCCTTCCCCATTTTTCCCTCTGAAGATTACCACCCCTTGTGCCAGTCACCTTGGTTCATAAGAGGTTCTTGCCTGTATTCAGAGAGCAAGGAAGCAAATGTCAAGGAGCAATTTCTGAATAAGTACACCTAAATGCTCCAGAGCTTATTGCAGCTGTAAGGTATATGCTGGGATTTTTTTAAACACAGAGGATAATGGTGCGGTGAAACTTCGTGCTGCTTAGGATTCTCCAAAGGAAGATCCAAAAGATTTCCACAGTTGTGTTTCCCAATGCTTCTATGTTACAGGAATATGTGATCTCCATCTTTATGGAAAGAAATAGTGAATCATGAAAGAAGATAATGGTTTCCTTAAAGATTATGTTTTTCCTGTTCAAAGCCAGGAACAGGAAATAGTTTTTCTAGTTTCTAAATCTGTATCTTAGATCCTTCCTTTATTTTTCTTCCCTTTGGGTCTGTTTGAACCTAAATTGGTTTGGTCATATTGGGCTGTTTGGAATGCTCTACTATAACCCCAGAATTTTTTAAAATCTCTGAAAAATAATCTTACTTCTGTCTGAAACTTTGTCGTCAAGCTGCTTCCTGCCCATTGCTTAATAGAAGTCCTATGGTAAATATTGAGTCTATTTGCAGATGGGCGTGATGCTGTTTTTGCGACACCAGAGCAATACTGGCTTCTCAGCAAACTAATTTAAAACATAATGTTCTAGCAAATTACATAGACATCAGCAGTAACAATAGAAATATTGTGCCTCCCTTCATAGTTATCCAGTTACGAAGATGTGCGCTGCAATGCGCAGCTCCAGATTCTGTGCCTGCCTTCCACACAGAATGCTAATTTGACTAGGTCTGAGGCCGTTTTCCTTAAAAGATAGCAGACTTAGTATTTACTTTAAAATAAGCAATGCACTACATAACCTAAATATCAGTGGTCTCTTTCTATAAAATAACTGGAGAAAACACCCAGCCTCATAGTGTGATCTGTCAAGCACTGGCATGAACCTCTGGGTACTGTCATTCTCCCATTTTGTTGCTTTATCTTTGAAATGTTGCTCAGTGTGACACTGTTTTTTACCCACTGGTCCTTAAGTGAATGTAGCAGACAGCGCGTGAATCTCGTCTGAAGATAGCAAGTCTGAGCTGCGTTTTCCATATATTCTTCTGATTTGATGCCTACTGTCTTGTTTTGTCTCCGATAGCATGGAACTTTTTGTAGTAACAGACATTTAAAATGATATTCTCTTCACAAATGTATTCAGTGGTGTTTACTGTTTAATAGTTGTATTACTGCTATAACTGTGAAGCAGTTGTTTCTTTGGACAATTAAGGCAAAATAAATACTTGTAGCTGTTATGACAAACTGAAATCATGCTTGTAGTATCCTTGCAGTGTAATCCCACACCTTGGATAAAAATAATTCCCTAGCAGCAGTTGAAGTTGTCCCTTTAAAGCAGTAAAAATGCTTGTGGGGTTTTTGTCCTTGTCTTTGAAAAGGTGATGTTATTTCTTTTTTTATTATTCTCTTGACAGAAAGGTTGCAACATCTTCAACAACAGTTAGTGGAATCTGAGTGCAGAGCCATGACCTACCTGAAACGATTTAACAAAATGCAGGCGGACTACCATAACCTTATTGGAGTCACTGCAGAGCTGGTGGATTCCTTAGAGGCCACAATCAATGGCAAGATGGTAAGAGATGAATCAGATGTGTACTTGCTTCCTCATCCCATGGAAAATGGAGAAAAAATGCCACTAAAATGTGAATTGAGCTTTGTAGTTATGAGCATTTCTTAAGTACTATGTCTTTTTGCTAATGAAACACAGCACTTTGGATGAGAGATGTCTTCTGTTGCCTGTGTGTACTAGCATAAAATTAATGCAGAATATGGGTTGAATTGTGCTGGCTCAGAAATCTTCAAGAAATTATCACCATCTCACAAGACAGATCTCTTCTGAGAGTCTCCTTTTGAGCTTTGGTGTCAGCAGTAATTAGAGGGTATTTCTGTGACTGCTGCCTGCAATCCAGCCTATCAGAGGTTGCTGTATATTTAAAACTGCTGCCAGGTCTGTTTTAAGTTACACTCTGGTGGAAACAATTGTCTCATCCAAAATGTTGGTGAGGAAGAGCTTTGCTGTCTGTTCGACTGAGCTCAACTTGTTCATTTAGTTGGTAAAGGGAGCTGGGGTAGGAGTAGTGAATGAGTTGCGCAATGTGGGAAATGGGCCGCACACATGACTGTGGAAGGTACAACTTTCTTATGAGTATTTTTTTATACAAAGATGATTTTATGCTTCATCTTTTGTGCCATCTTCTCTTCAAGTATGCGTCTGTACTATAACTTCTGTATAACCTGGGAATTACTCTTATGGCAGATGTTTGTGGCCTCTAGATGATTTTAAAGGAGCTGTGAATTATTAACAGGGAGAATGACCTAGGAATTCCTGTGCTGCATGCTTAGAAGTCAGTATGTACCTTCCTCCAGTCATCAGCGTGAACGTCTTATATTTCATGAAAAGAATTTGCCTGTAGGTGTGAGCTTTGCTTTAGAGCAGATTAGGAAAGGTATATGCTCACATGAGCTCTGGTAACAATGAGAAGTACATAGTAATTAATTTGCTGTCTCGCATTTCACATTTCAGTGCTCTCCAAGGTGATATACCCTTATGTTCTGGAGGAACCAGACACTTTATCTTTTGTTGTGAATGCTTGTTTCGTTTCATTTGTAAGCCTTGCGCTGGGCAGTCATTTGATCCTTCCCAAGTGTGTCCAGCAGAGGATGCTCTTTAGTTGGGAATCTTGGTTTCTGTCATTTCTGAATCCAGAGTGGAGTGAATAAAATAATGTTGAAGTTACAGCATTCCGAATTTGAAGGATTTTATTATCTCACCATAGGTCTGAGAATATCATAAATGCCCCATTTGCGTTTCAATGATCTAGGTCGTCTCAGTTGTTCTGGGGAAGTTTAATAATTGTTCTGAAATCAAGTAGTTCTATTGTGGTATAGATTTCCCAAAACAAAAAACTTAAACTTGCTGAGATGTTTTGCATTGACTCATAAAGTGCTGTACTTGTGTAATTCATATTTATTCTTTCTGCTGTGCAAGACAGTTGTATAGGTTCTGCTTTTTAACTAGACAGCACATCAGCATATCATAAGTCTAAAGCACAAAACTGCTTCATACTTACTGTTGGACAACTTACCTTTTGATTGAGGAAAACCTGTATGCAAGCATAGATGCGACAAATTCTGTTTTTCTTCTAGATTCTCTGAAAGTGTTTAGCGTTAGTATCATGAATACCGTAACTACTCCCAGATGAAGAGGGTTTATGTTTTTCTTGATTTCATAGAATCACAGAATGATTAGGGTTGGGAAAGACCTTAGAGATCATCTAGTTCCAACAACCCTGCAATGGGCAGGAACACCTTGCACTAGACCAGGTAGCTCAGAGCCCCTTCCAGCCTGGCCTTGAACACTGCCAGGAATGGGGCATCCACAACTTCCCTGGGCAGCTTCCAGTGGCTCACCACCTTCACAGTGAAGAATTTATTCCTAATATCTAAATTTACCCTCTTTTATCTTAAGGCCATTCCCCTTTTCCTATTCCTACAGGGCCTTGTCAAAAGGCCCACTCCACATTTCTTGTAGGCCCCCTTCAGGTACTGGAAGCTGCTGTAATGTTTCTCTGGAGCCTTCTTCAGGCTGAACTCCAGCTCTCTTAGCCTGTCTTCACAGGAGACATGCTCCATCCCTTTCAGCATCTGCATGGCCTTGCTGCAACAGATTCATGCCCTTCTTATGTTGAGGACTCCAGAGCTGGATGCACTACTGCAGGTGTGGTCTCACCGGAGTAGAGGAGGAGGATCACCTCCTTCAACCTCTGCTGGTCACATTCCTTTTGATGAAGCCTGGCATACGGTTGGCTTTCTGGGCTGCAAAACTGCTTGACAGCACACTGTCAGCTCATGTGGAGCTTCTCATTAATGAACATCCACAAGTCCTTCTCCTCAGGGGTGCTCTCAGTCCAGTTTCTACCCTGCTTATAGCTGCGCTTGGAATTGCCCTGTCCAGGCGTGGAGCCTGGCACTTGGACTTGTTGAACTTCATGAGGTTTGCGCTGGCACACTTCTCTATCCCTGCCAGGATCAACAGTGTGTTGACCACACCACACAGCTTGGTGTTGTCACCAAACTTGCTGAGGGTGCTTGATCCCGCTGTTCATTTCACCAGCAAAGATGTTAAACGGTGCCAGTCCCAGTACCAACCCTGAGGAACACCACTTGTCATTCATCTCCATTTGGACATTGAATTGTTGACTGTAACTTTCGAATGCAACCACTGAGCCAATTTCTTATCCAGCAAGTGGTCCATCCATCAAATCCGTGTCTCTCCAGTTTAGTAATAAGGATGTCATGCAGGACAGTGTCAAATGCTTTATGAAACTTTAGTTCTGCCCTGAATTTCTCAACAGAACTGTAGTTGCAGTAAATACTTTGTACTTGCATCAATGAGTCTCAGGTGTGTGATTTTTTTGCCCTCTGTGAAAAACAAAACAAAACAACAAACAACCTTTAGTATAGAAACACTTGTCTGGTAGAAAGTGTAAGTTTTATTATAATCCTATTCTCTCTGTTTCCTAATTTTAGATCACACCAGGGTATCTTCAAAGTGTTTGTGTTCGCTTGTTTAACAATCAGATGAGACAAAAGGTAGCGCATAGTATTGACTTCACAAGGCCTGGAACTGTAAGTATTCATGTTTGGTTTTCTTACAGTAACTATCTCAGGAGACAGTACCACTTAAACTGTACATTTGAACAACAAATGTGAGTTAGTAAAGGCAAAATATCATGTATCATGTGTCCAAGCTTGTATAAGAATATAGCAATGCAGAAGGTTTTGTTGATCTCAAATGCTGGTGAATTACATGGTTACACAGTCGTAGCTGCATAAGTATGATTAATTCTGTTGTTATGATAATGGTAAGCTGTGTATCTGTTTAAATGCTAACTGAACATTTGAAAAACCAAAACAAACCTGAAACTAATATCCTGAGTGTGGTTTGATGGCACATCTTAGCCAATTTAATAATTTAGCTAAAAGAGGGTGGTGCTGTTGTTCAGCTCTGGACACATGTTCTGTTCCTTTCTGCTGTCAGTGGTGCTCTTATAACCCAGAGTGATTTGGCTTAGCCAGCTAAAGGAGAAGCATCAGACAGGATCATGGGAACATACGGAGAAAAGAAGAGGAAGGGAGAACTTCCCTCATTTGTAAAAGCTAGTTGTTAGATGGGCATTTAGATGATACACCCAAGCCAGCTTGTTGATTTACATGATGAGCTTCAATTCTATATCTGAGGATCTTTGATCTTACTGATAAGCAGCTTAAACTCCCTAGGATTTTTCTTCTTACTTCACCAGCCTCATATTCCTTTTCAGATGGCTGCAGTATACCGAGCTGCTTGTGCCCATTAGTGTTCTGCTCAATCTCTTCTGCCTGAATGGAAAGGGAGCTTTTTGTCCCAGGAGCAGAACCATCTGAACCACCTTAGGATAATTTCTAGTGTCTGTGAAACTGTGCCTGGGGGTGTGAAATTTTAAATGACTTAGTAGTAGTGCAAGAGCTGTTCAGTGGTACAACCATTTTTAATACCTAGTTTGTTCAAATTTTTCAAATAAGCATTAACATTAAAACTGCATTAAAACATTTTAGTATTAAAATATTGTGAGCCAGTGCTTTGCGAACTGATGTCATGAACTATGCTTATTGTTTTTGCCACAGCAGACTTTTATATATACATAACTTTGTTGTAGGAGAGCTTTGTGAAGTATCAAAGAAAAAGCGGAAGAAAATAAGATTCTTGCTCATTATTCTAGCCAACGTTTTTAATAGCAATGTTGCTATGGGTACATTTTGTTCCTCTTGAACATTATTACAGAAATATGAGGAGATAACAAAAATGCTCCCTTTTTATGTTCTGATATTTTCAGTGATAAATATTATTCCTCATTGCTCTGTTTAAGCTGTTTTAAATACCTTCACTTCCCTGTTAATGGTCAGATATTCTTTCTCTGACCTGCCATGTATTTGGGAGGTGTACTCTTAGTAGCTATTGCAGGCTGCATATCCCAGGGTTTTGGGAAGCAACCCGAATCTCTGCTTATCTGCTACCTCGACAATAGGATCTGTTCGTAACTCTTCTCTTTTCAGATTTACACCGTCTGTAGTGCATAGTTATGCCATGTCCCACCCTCTAATGTACCTCCTGCCCCATCTTTCTTCTGACCAACAGTTCTCAGGGGTCTTCCCTCTTTCTCTGCCAGTGGCTTTCTAAGGTCATGCTGTATATATCCCAGTAGTCTTCTGTATTTTTGCCATTTGATGTTGCAGTTGCGTGTGTCTCCTAGCTCCCCTTCGCTGTACTGAGATCATTCATTCTGTGCAGCCACATTCCCTCTTCTATCTGTTCCTGCTCTCTGCTTGCATCAAGGCGTCTCATTTTCTCCTGTGATTTCAAGATACTTAATTTGCCCACTCTTATTATTTATTTTCTTTCTATCATAAGTTGATCCTCTGATCTCTTGAAGCCCTTTTGGGCAAAGTGTCCTCCTTATGCCACGTGCTGATTGTTTCTTTTATCCACTCTGCAGGAAGTGCAGAAGTGGCTGAAGCTGTGTCTTCACTGATAAAAACTGGGTGGATTATTGCTAGAGTGCATATGTCTTGCTATGCCCCTGTCACAGATGCAATTTCAGCATAAACATCTGTCCTTGTCTTTAGGTATAGGTATCTGTTTCCTTCTCTATGAAATAAAGACTTTTAAGAGTTTTAAGAACACTAAGTGATCATTGAAGAAGTGGATTAGCAGCAGTATATAAGCACAGTACTTCATCCAGAATCTCTGTCACTGGGGGTTTTTAAGGACAAGGTAGACAAATGGACCACTAGTGACTGATGCTTGATTCTTCCTCCAGGACAGATTAGGTGACCAAATATCCTGCAGCCATACTTCTTCATTTTCCTTCTAGTAAAGATGCTCAACTGTGAAATGATTGTTGGTCTTATGCGTCATGTTTATTTACTGCTGCTTTTCTAAAAGTATTTTAAAAAGTATTTCTGCTTCAGAAGCACCTTTGCCACCATACTTATGCCCCTGTGGCCAGTTTAGTGCAGTCTCCAGCAATGTAGGTAGGTCAGAGAAAGAGGATTTGGTGGTGGTGGATTTTTTTCCCCTCCTAGAATTAAATTTTTTGCCTCCTTTCTGTCCCAAATTAGCCAGTTTAAGATGAGTAAAGCTATGTTCTTTTGGCAGAGTTGTATCTATTTTTATACTAGGCTTTACTAGCATAACTATTTCTGTGTGACTTTGTCTCCTTTGCCCATACTATTTGTAGTAGTTGCTGTGCCAGCTAAGTTCTCTAGTGAAGGACCAGAACAGCAAGAACCCTGAGACTGTTTAGGTTAAGGGTTTCTCAACTACTTTAGGTTGCTCCTTGACAGTGAGGTTATAGTAGCTACTGTGGTTGAAATCTGAAGTTTCTATAAGCAGTCTCACACATTCAGGCTGTCTGAGGTGGTAACCATGTTTTGGAGGTTACTTGCAGTCTTTGCTTGCAGACCTTTGCTGCAACATAACCAGGTTTCTTCATCTTATGCTTTTGTCCACACTTGGTTCATCATATTTTCTTGTTTGTTTCCCATGTAGAGTTCTGATTTTATACATGAATAGCAAACACATAGAAACACAAGTAAGTGGAAGAAGAAAATATATATGTAGCCCATCTTCCGAGAAGAAAAATGAGACTCCTTCCTAATCATTCCGAAATACTTCTAACCACTACTTGGCTCTGTTGATCCAAGAAGCCAGAGAAGATGGGCTAAAAACAAAATTCTGACTGTTTGCCACTGGGCCACTAAGTCATCCCATTACTTTAAGGATGCCAAATACCTCATTGTTATACACTTAGATGTTTTTGTTCTGTCCTTAAGTGGTTTCAGGTTTTCGCATAAGCTTTGGAATAAAGCTGGAGGCATTGTGACCTGGACTAAGTAGTAGCATGAGCTTGCAGCATCTGTGCTGGATTTGTGTTGGAAGATCCCTTCACTTTTTTACTCGTATCTGATTAGAGACACTAGAGTGTGTTTTTTCCAGCTACCCTGTTTAACAAAACTCCTCTGCCATAGGGGCAGTCACCTGTAGAGTTGCAGGGGAAAGAGACTGAAGAGACTAGCGGGGGTCAGCTCCTTTGCTCATCCTTATCATTTGGTCACTGTGTAGGCAGGGTGAGAGGTTTAAAAAAAAAAAAAAAAGGTCAGTATCTAAAGAGTTTTGGCAGGCATTAAATATGGTGGTTTGTTGGGGGTTTTCCCCCATTTTGCCTTGAGTTTTCAGGATTTGACTCTATCTCACTGACGTCACCGATGTCAGGACCAGACTGTGAAATAAACTAGTTTTGGTGGATCAGTATCACTAAATAGATGAGCAGAAAAGAGAATCATTAGCAAGGAGGTTACTTTCTGTTGTACTGACATGCAGCCTTAAATTTCTACCAGTTTTACTTAGGGAATTGAGTGGATGTGCATTACATAGTTTGGAAAGAGGAGGTGCTTGAGTTCACAGTCAGCTATACTGGTGCAACTTGGGACAATCCAGGATCTGAAGCAGGTTCTAAGAGCAGAAAATGTTAAATCTGCATCATGCTCAGAGGTGTTTACTTCAGCTCTACAGTATATTATGTTAAATCAGCTGCACTACATTGGTATTCTTAAGTTATACCGGGAAGGAGCACTGTACCACTGAGAAGGAGCATTGTGCTTGTGCTATAACCAAAATGAAGTATTGCCCGAGGAAATTAAAGAGTATGCCTTGGATTATATCCTTGGTAGCATTATTTATGTGCAAACTTGATTTTGTTCCCAGTGCATTGTACTCTGTGCTCAATTTTTAATGTCAGGAAAGCAATATTGTGTAATATAACGCCTTGAGGTCTCAGACTTTGAAATTACAATAAAGGTGATGTGTGTCCCTTACTAATGTGTGCTGGTTTTGTACAAACATCAGCTTCCTGGTTTGCTGCTCCACGGCTGAAGGCCTGGCCTTTCATACTGGAATAAATTTGTATTGAGGCAATAAATCCCAGAACAAGTCTTTCTTACCAGACTGGCTTTAAGACCTGTGACATTGACGTCTTTTAACCAAGAGACTTTCTCTGTGTAATCATACCCACAAAATCTTACTTAGCATGGGCTTCTGGTTTTGGCTGTTGTTTTGTGCTCTCTTGTATGCTGGCTTGGATCTCCTCCTTTTGCAGAGCAACTTCATGCCTCTTGCCAGCTCTCTGACTTCCGAGGTCAGCTTGTGAGCTTGATCTACAATCCATTACAAGACACATCTGCTGCATGTAGTGGGAGAGAGGCTACACTACTGTGTTACAGCTGAGAGATGTTTCCAAGGCTTCTCTAAAAACGTGTTTTACCATAAGGCTTTTTTCCTGTCTCCAGTTGAATGTTATTGCTATCTTCCATCTTTTAATTTGACATGGGTGGTCCTAAACTGGGAGATGAGAAAACTGAGAGAACTGTTAGACCAAAAGGTCTGCATCCGAGAACAGGAGGTGAGAATACCAGCTCTGACAAGCTGAGGAAACATTCACTTGAGGATTTAATCAGATTCCTGACTTTCTAATGTTCATTTAGACAGAGGACTGATGTGAGTAATGGTAAATTTGAAAAGAATAGTTTTAAATACAGTGATTTATCATAGTCCTCTGTATCTTTAATATTCTTGAGGTTACTTAGGGGGTTTGGTTTGTTTCTGTGTGTATGTTGTCTTTATTTCTAACAGTAATTTGTCTGGTGGGTAAGAAGCATGGCTTGTAGTTTTTTGATGCCTGCAATTTTATGTTTAATACACATTTTGAAGCCAAGAGGATTCTGGATTTTTATCACTGAAGTGTACATTCAGCCCCCATCAAAAGTAGCATAGGCTCAAGTCGAAAACCCACAAATAGATTTTCTAACTTGAGTAAGATATACGCCTTCCTGGAATTTCTTTGCATTAGGGATAATGTAATAAAAGTCTCTAAACTTTGGATTAAAGGGAAAACAGGAACTGCTTCTTCAAATGTGCAGTTTCTGACATTAGCCAAGATGTGTTTTAACCACTGGAGGATCTTTCTCTGGCTAGAAAGCTGTATAGTAGTTTGCATATATTGTTTCTGTGTAATTGAATAAATGCCCATTATCTTGTTACTACTATTAAGTCTGATTATATTTACCTGTAGCCACGATAAGTGCATTAATGTCCCTTGCAAGTTTTAAGTCTTTTTTTGGCACAATTCCTGAAGCTTTGAAGTGCAATCATTTTTTTTTTTCTTGAGTTCTGTCACTGGACAGAAGCTTTTCTATAAAGTGAGGTTGTCATTTACAAGCTGTGAACAAGGAGGAATTTTAAAGATTTGTTACATGTTCTGGGATAACTGGGGAGGGTGGCATGGGCTCTTTTTTCTTTTTTCTTTTTTTTTTCTCTTGTGCTGTGTGCTTTTTTTTTTCCTCAAACTTGCTTTTCACTGCAGATGTGAACATGCCATCGAACTGTAATAGTTGGCAAATATTCTGTTTTTCACTTGGGAAAGAGTTTTCTACACCAGGAGGCCACATGAAACCCAGGAGGAAAGCTAACAAGGTTTTTTTGGGGGTGTTTTTTTTATGTCTCTGAGCCATTCAGAGTGGATTCACTGAGTGTCATCTGGATGTGTGCTCTTTCATTTAAAAATAATATACAGCAAACATCATCTACCCTGAGCAAACATTTCTTAGGATGAAATGTATCAGTATTCTCCATCCCTGTCCATGGGAAGAAACAAACCTACTTGTTTATGTAAGAAAAAAGAAGTACTTTTTTTTTCTGCTGCTATTGTATATTATGTCTTTTGCACAAGTTGCATAAATTCCTCGTCTCTAAAGGTAAAGTGTTGCCATCAGCAGTGGTTTCCACAAACATTTCCTCTTCTTACTGTCCTCAAATCGTAGAACAGCCCAGGTTAGAAGGGACCTTGCAGGGCATCTGGTCCATCTGGTTTCTTTTAATATTAAAACTTTCCCTTAATGTAATTTTTGTCTTGATGCCAATGCAAATTTTCAGTGGCTCAGGTCATGCATGTGTTGACCTGGTTTCTTTTGCTCACTTATTGGTCTCTATTGATGTTGTTCTTTTTAATCTTAAAATGACTTTGACACGAACTGTCTATGTGCGTGTATAACACCGTGAAAGTTAAAATACTCATTAACATCAGGGAATTCTGAATGTGATTGTAATAGAAAGAATAATGTCAGATTTTAAAAACTGATTAAAGAATAGAAAGAACCTTATTTTCTCCTCACAGTAAAGAGTGGCAAGTTTCTTATACCTTCTGTATAAAGCTGTATATGTTTGTTAAAGAGAAACCTGCTCTTCACAGTGTTTATGTGTTTATATGCCTCTAAAGTAAGTATTGGCAGGTTTGCACAAAAAGATTAAAAGCAGAATAATTAAAGTTGGTCTTATTTCATTGTGTTGAACTGCGCACTTTTATTTAGATCCAAAGCTTTCTAAGTTAAATATTTTAGTCTAATTAAAGAGAACATAGCATATTTTGTACTAAACTCCTCAAATCACGAATTACCACAATTTTTTTTTTTTGGTAACTAAATCTTCAGTTTCCTTCCAGAGACTTTTTTTGGAGCCTTTCAGGCTCTTTTTTCTCTTATCCTTGGAGCCTTTCAGGATGAGGAATTGCTAACATTGCTGAAACACCTTAAATTGTCTCAGCTTTCATTATGTATTGGTGAGAAACTCCCAGTCAACACAGTTACGGAGAATACTTACAGCTGCTTGCTCAGAAGCTGAGGTCTTCCGATTGATCTCTTTGTTGGTATCTCTGTCTTAGCTGTGTCAGTGTAGTGAACAATAGAAGTCATATATTCACATAAACGTGTCAGTGCCTTGTATGTAGCTATTCTAGCTGACAGTTATAATGGAATATTGTACAGACTAGGTACGTTTGTGAGGTGTTGAAAGGAGAACTTATAATGTAAATATATCATGAGAGAGACAGTAATTTCAGTCTGAAAGCATAGAATTATCTGGGTTGGGAAATGATGCTTATACTTTTCAAAGCTAATAGTTTGTTAATTTTCAGCTAATTTTGAGTTATTTTTTTAAGAACTGTGTATTTCTCTGTGATTAATTTCTGTTAACTTATTTTTTTTTTAATTTCCTTTATTTTAATGTGTGCCTGTTTGCCCATAAAGGGATATTACTCTATGAGCCCTTGTGATGACGGATATGTAAGTGTCTATATCTTTATATCCTTTCACATGCCTGCTCAGTCTGTCATAGTCTATATTTCTCTTCATTTCACAATGTGTAACAATTTTCTGTGCATTTTAACTTGTCTTGATGTTAATTGTATGCTTTATGAAGAGCCAAAAAATGTGAAAGGCTTGGAATTTCTGCATGAGCAGAATGGAAGTTCTGAGTAACCTTACAGCTTCATAACACAGCATGTCAACAAAAGAGTAGCTTTGTCTACGACTTCTACTTGAAACACAACTGCTTATAGCATGCAGAAAGCAGTTGTTTCTTCCATGTGAACATCAGGGTCTATAGCATACACTGTCTCTGAAATATGCCCAACACTGGCTGATCCCACAACACCTTCGACAAAGCAAACAAACATTATCACTTAATGTAATAGAGCAAATTGAGTTGTGCTCTTCAGAGATATGTCATGTTTTGTGTTTGCATTTTTAATTTCTAAAATGAAACTTCTGTAGTAAAGATTATGAAATCTTTTCATAGAATTAAAATCTGTCTTTTTCCATTGAAAACTGGACAAGCAAAATGGGATTCTGTGTACGGCCTGTGACTTGTGTAACCCAGATGGGAGTTTGTACTCTGGCAATATTACAAGTACACCATAAGTACCTAATTTTGTCCATAGTCAATGCATTCTTTGCAAAGAGAGGAAATGAGTCTACTTCTAAGTAATTCAGTACGTAGTCAATTCATAAAGGTGATTGACACCAATTCTGAAAAATGTCAGTGAGTATTCTACTCAAAATAATCTGTATTTATATTTTTTATCTCTTTCTTGGGTTAAAACATGATTTAATCTTTCAAGAACAGCTACTCTTTTTCACATTTATTTGTCACCTTGAATTAAGGTGTCGCACACAACTTCCTGCTTAAAACAGCATTTGTTTCAAGGAATGTTTCTAGAATTATTTAATGCAATGGACTATTCCTTTTTATCTTTATGTAGGGAGCACTAACCCCATTCAACTATGTTAAAAATATCACCTGTATCAATCAATCCATTCTATTTGATGATGGAAATGGTCATAACAGACACCTTTTGCTTGACATTTAGCATTTTGTTCCTTCTCATAATGGTCTGTTTTGAGGAACAGAAAAGGTTATTACAGATGAAAATTACTTATGAAATCGTCTTTGCTGAGAAAAAGTTTTTTACTTATACAGGTAGCCTTAGTTAAATGTAACTTTATATGATGTAAAATGTAGTAACTTACAGCACAGAGTTTATAAAGTTTCTGTAAATCTGACTCTTATTCTGAGGTATTTCTTGACTACAGAGATAGCCTTCAGTCACCCTTCACTGTTTGTATATTGTACTTTATACTTTTTTTGACATTTTTTTCTTGTCATTACATGATCGCATAGTATTATTGTGACTCTTTCTATGTACAGTAATCTGTACATAAATCTGCTTTATATGGCAAGTGGGAAGCTTTCATAACAGCATTTCTCTAATGCAAGTAAAAAAATCTAAAAACATTTGCAGATCTTATGAAATGAGTTTGCATAGACCTGCCAGCTTACACAAGCTGGAGTCTAATCCATCATAGGCTGCATGTAGCAGCCTTGTTGTCATTAGATATACCAAATGAGCTCAGCAGAAATTTGGGTTCTAATGATATGTACAAATTTGCTCAAACTCTGTTTTTACTCTTCACATATTCGTCATGTATCTTTGATTATTACTTCTGAATCTGCATTGAATTTACACTGGTTTTTTATAACACATTTTCAGACTGGTAACTGAGGACAGAATCTGGCTTTCAGCTTTATTCAGCATATTATGAATATATACATTAAATAGCAAAGTGGAGTTGGTTTGGATACAGGGCTACAGTATTTGATAAAATCAGTTGTGGTTTTGGCTTGCATATGAAATGCATCTGTTTTCTTTTATAAATATTGTTTTTATTTTTATTCCCTTTGAACTTCTTTGTTTTATTCCACACTGTTCATGTTCATGCCTCACTTCATTCAAAAATGAAGGGCTGCCATCTGCGGCTAATCTGCATCGTGACAGAATTACTGGACTTAATATGGCACCTGGTTTGGCTTTGGCAAGAAACAACACAAACATAAGTCATATCGCATGATCCTACCAGAATGAGCTATGCTTGGGCTGTTGTTTCCTTGTGTTTGTCTATCTTCCTTTCCTTAATATACCTAATTTCTGCATGTGTTTCAACTATAACAAATGATTCTGTCTGAGCATGGGCTTTGCATGAAAAGTATTTTGTTCAAGATTAAGTCTGTGAATGCTGGGAGTCATCTATTGCAGATGAGTCATGTACGCCCCATGTTTTTCACGCTCTTTCATTCACTGGCAATTTAAGGAATCCCATTACTCAAAACTTTGAATTAACGTTTAATGTGTTCCAGGAAAGGTAAGATCAGGGAAAAGGCTTCGGAGAAAATGCTGAGGAAATAAATTCTTTTTAGTCAAAGAAATCTGGTAGTAAAGAGGAGCTATGTAAACTTGGCTGATTGAGGCATCGTCTGGTAGTTGATATGATGGATGTGCAATAAGGAAGTCGCCTATCAGCAGCGCCTTTAATGCCTTCAGTCTGTGGACTTGGATTCATCACTTGGAGATGAAGATTGATAATGTTTCTATTAACGTTACGAGAATATGAAAAATTTGCTTTCTATGGAGAGCTTTGAGGGCTATGAATGCACAGTGCTGATGGTTTTACTTTCTCTTATCCAATTGTATGAATGCAGCTGTTTAAGTCCCAAATTTCCAGCATCCAAATACTTTCTCAAAAGCACAGTACACATGGAGTTTTTGCATTATTGCCACAGGAGCAAGAAGTTACCAGAGTTCAGCGCTTAGATTTGAGAATGAGCACCGGGAAAGACAACAGGACTATGATGGTCAAAAAAACCGCAGGAGGTCCAAATGAGCTCTGTTCTGCCCACTTCCAGGCTTCAGTGTTAACCTTTTCCTCAGTTAAATGTATCCATTTGTTCCTAAAAATAATTTCAAAGACTTCATCTTTTTACATGTATCTACAACATAGAAGTCCATTTATAAAAGCATATGGCAAAAGTTTTGCAAAGAACTGTAAGAGTTTTGTTAGTAATTTGGTGATAGGGCTGGTTTTTGTTCCTGAGAATCTCTTGCTTTTGCCTTCTGTGGTAGAAATGAGTTGAGAGGAGTGAATGTTGGTTCAGCTGGCAGTCCCACCAGAAGTAATGGGTGTGGAAGCTTGACTTTGGATCTTCTGTATACAAAGGTAGTGATGAAGACAATTATGTTTTTCCACTGGCTTGATTATATATCTTAAATGAAGTGTGCTGATGTAAGTAAGCCCAAGAGCTGATCTGTAGGACCCAGCTATATTTGAGGCGTGGTTTTCCTTTTGTTAAAGCTAATGCGCAAGTCAAGAACTAGAGCTTAACACAGCTTTTGGGAGTTAGGTTCTGTAAAGATATTTAACTCTGTAAATATCCTGAGATTGGGACATCTCAGTTCCATAGCAAAGAGGAGAAATGGAAACAAACAAACAGATACTACCTAGTGAAATGTCAAAGGAGGTGTTGAGAGCAGTGTATTTGCTTTGGTGGGCTGCCTACTAGAGTCTATAATGCACATTTACTCTTTCATGCTTGTGTGGGGCAAGGTGCTTTATGAGGTGGAGAAGAGCCCCCTGCTTAAGGAATAAGAATATCAAACCAAGATGGAATGTTTGGTTGGGTCTGTGTTTTGGTGTTCTAAGAAATGTTAATGTGAAGGAAGCAATGAAATTTTCAGCACAATATGAATTGTATTACCCAGGTTTAATTTCCACCCACTCCCATAACACAGTGCTTCCTATTGCTGAGACTGCTGCTTCCAACTGTCAAATCTGCCAGCATTAGAAATGATGTATGGGGCTCAGTGCTAACTGTTACAGCCTTTCGGGGGTATTGGCTCAAGCTCTGAGCTGGAACAGGCACCCCTTGATGCTGCTGCAGGAGGTGGTAAAAGCAGCAAAGGAATGGGTGCAGAGGTGGTGCCAGCCAAACTGGCAGTAGTCTAGGAGCAAGAGCTGAAAAGGTCATGGTATGAGGAGGAGAAAGGCTGGCATGGTAGCAGGACTGTGAGGGTCTGGAGTGCCACATGTTTTCCCTCTTTAAAAACAAGAATAAAAAGATGAAAAGTTGAGAGTTAATGGTGAGAGGTAGCCTGGGTGTTGAACTGAATGATCAGCACTTGGTGGTACTGCGCTTTGATCACTTGTTTGAAAATTAAACTGACTCAGAGTCTTTTCAGACCCATTTAGCAATAGATGGAGGGTGTGTAATGCTGTCCCTCAGCATGCTGCATGGCTGTGTGCTTCCCAGGGTGCTTCAGCTGTCTGACCCGAAGTAGTGCAGACCCTGAAATCATAGCCCTGCAAGATGCAGGAGAGCTGCTGGATTGTGTAACTGCCAAAAAATGCTCAGAGACACAATTCTCTAGCAATATTTTACTGCAGTTCTTATTCTCATGACATTCTTAAAATAGAGGCCTAGATAAATTCCAAAACAGGAAAATATTTGAACCAGAGCTGTTACTATACTGTATCAGCTACTGTTAACTTGTTTTGCTGAATCACAGCACAGTGATCAAATGTTAAATATGTTGGTTTTCTGTGTGCAGTGGTTGTGCCATAAGCATTTGATTGTTTAATTGCAAAATAATAATTTTTAGCTTTTGGATACTGCCATTCATTGGTAGACCTCAAACCCCAGCTTATTCAAGAGATTTATGCCTCTATTTGCTTTCCAGATGAGAAAAATTGAGTCCCAGAGATGTGAAATGACATGTTTCAATTCTGTCTGCAGTCGATAGCTGGGTCTGGCCTAGAAGCTGATCTCCTGAGACCCAAGCTGATGTCTTACTTAGTATGCTGCACTAGACGGATACAGATTAGCTACTAATGACTAATTGCAGTCATAAAAATGAAGAAATGAAATCTCTGCCTGTAATGTGGTTGCATTCTTTCTGCTTATCGGTGGTGCTGCCCATAGTCAATCAGATTCAGAAATGAAAGTACAGTGAAAGATAAACTAACCATGAAAAAGTTATCCCATTTCTGTTTTGCCTCATTGAACCTGGTGTAACGCAAAGTGTTTCCTTGTTGTTTTCCCAGAAACACCGAAGCCTGAGAGTGCTTCCTTCTCCCTGTGCAGGCTCTAGACTGATAAACTTGGATCCAATCAGGAAAAAATGCTGGACAAGAAGGCTCTTTCTCTTGGTGGTCCTGCCCTCAGAGCTCTGGTGTGGGGTCTGCCTCACTGTGGTGCCTTTTTGGTGCAGGTAGACCACAGAGCCAAACCATACTAAATGCTTTGCTGTGCTCCATCTGCCAACTTACAAAGTAATTTGGAAATTAATAGGACTTTGTCCTGCTTGATCCGATTATTTTTTTTTTTTTTAATCTGAATTTAAAAAAATGTTTTTCTAATTGAAGTTTCTGTAGTTTGAAATTTGTAAGATCTTGCAAACTCTTACACTTGCCAAAAAATTTTATTTGTGTGGAAGCGTGATGCATGTACTAATTATATATCTACTATATATCTATGAATTATATATCTTTTAGTTAATTTTAGTTGGAGCATGTTTTTCTTTTTAAGGCAGCAAAGAAGTGGTGGGTAAAAAGGACTTTGTTGAGAAGCAGACAGCTTTTATATACATCTGTTTACTCTTGGTGACCTTCCTATTTGTTTTCTCACTACTGTTCTTTGTCTCACCTTCTCATCTACAAGGGCTCTCTGTTTTGCGTTAATGGACTGTAGTCACTTTCTTCCCATTTCCTTCAATGAAGAAGGGTGCTAAGGAAGGCAACAAAAATGATTTGTGATTTCATTGAGCACTCCAGTACAAGATGAAAGGTTTTGACTGGGAAAGCAGTTTGCTTAAACAGAAGTTAACTTTTTATATTCATCAAAAAGGCTAAGGAAAATTAATACAAGTAAATAAGGGGAAAAAACAGTTTAGGTATGATACTTTGAAAGACATTTCTATTATGTAAAATAAACTATGATTTGAGAACTGCTGTGAAGACAGGTTAATTGTGATGTGTGTATCCTGTTAATTGTCTATTGTGTACAAGTAATTCATTGACTTAAACATAATATGCTTTCCAATGTGTGTACAAGCTTATTTCACATCTAAGAGAGCAGTTCCTTGTATTACGAAGGATACCCATGAGGTAGTGTATTCAAGAATATGTCAGCTGGTGTAATTCAATATTCTCTATGGTATTTCATGCTTTTTGTCTCCTAAATCCCTCAGTTTTTAATCTGACAATAGACATCGATTATATAGCTCCCACTGAAAGAGGCTGGGTTAGAAGAGAAGGCCGGTTTTAAAGGCATAAGTGGTAATGAGAGGTTTTTTAGAAAGTGAGTAGGAACATCAACACAAAGAGATGACACTGAATATTTTGCAAATATGATATGTAGTTGACATCAGAATGCATGATGTGAAGCACTCTTGTGCCAGTATTGCTGCTTCTTGGCTCACCTACAATTAGCTCTAGAAAAATAATGTTACTGAATCAGACAACTTTTATATGGAACTTTTATATGGAACTTTTATATGGTGTGATATTCGTAAATTTTGGTTTATTCAGCAGTGATACCTGCGTATGCTATCTGTCACACTGCATCAGAAAGGAAATATCCAGGCTTACACTGAACTTATCCTAGGCAGAACCACTGAGAAATAGTATGCTATTCCATATTGGTTTTATCCATACTAAAATATATAATATTTTCTCTACATATTAATAGTTATATATGGGGTATATATTAGTAGTAACAGGTACTCTGATAACATTAGTGTTGAAACAAAGAATTGTAGCAAATTTGGATGCAGTGATCAGTATCCAGTGAAATTACTGAAACTTTAAGGTATGAACATTTTTGAAGTCAATAAATGTGTTTAACAAGTGCTTCACCTTCCTCAGTTTACTCGGTGGGCTTCAGGTGATAGTTCCTACTCACTTTATTCCTCTTACTTTTTTTTTTTTTTTCTTTTTAATCCTTCAAGTTTTATAGAAAAAGAACTGCAGAACCTCAGTGAAAGAATTCTCTGCATGAAGTTCATTAGTAACACTGCTGGTGTGAAATTTGGACTAATCTGTTATGATTTCCTTTTTCTTTCTTTTTCTGATCCAGGCTTCCACTATGTTAAGAGCATCTATAGTCCCTGTGTAAGTATTTATTGCTGAGCTTCATTTATATCTATAGAGAAGAGGAGTTGTTTGTAAACTGAAGTGCACTGCCAGTTGTCTGCAAATGGGAGCCGCTCATCCCCTGTGTGCTTCCTCTGGTCTCAGTGAACAGTAAATGCAAATATGTGGTGTGTATTCTTCTGTAGAGCAGGTTCAGTAACATCGTAATTTCAGCAGGATGTTGCTAATCCAGCAAATCTGCTGCTCCACACCTGTGAGTTGGTTGCTGTGTTTTCTTTACTGTTTCTGCACATTACAGTCCTGTTGTTGTAATTGGTTTACTTCTCACAAATCCAGGAAAAGGGGGAATTGGTAATGTGGATTTTTGGGTACTTCAGGTTTAGGTTTTTTGTAACTGAATACATTTTGACTTACAAGATCAAACAGAGATGGTGTATCTGAGGTAAAGGTTTTATTTTTTATATGCTGTTTTGATCCTTTTATAGTTTACAAGATAATTAAAGACACATGTATATTATACATATAGCACAAAATTTGTTTTTTGAAGTGGTAGGACAGGAAGCCAGGAGTAAAAAATTTTTAGTGGTATATAAATACTGAAAGCATTGACTGGAAGTAATTTTGTTTAGGGAAACTTCTATTACAGTGTAAAACTCAAAAGAGCAAGATAGTACTAGTGAATGGAAACTGGTCCTGTGTTAAGTCTTATGTTAAGCCAGCATAGTTCAACTTGTAAAAACCTATTCAGCCTCCCTCCTTTGCCTTGGAGAAGACATTTTTGTGCGCTTGAGGGCTTAGAGGTGAAGTTGTAGCTGCTGCTTGTTACTGTGTCTGTTTATAACTATGCTAATAGCTAAGCGGCTCCCTCATGCCCTTGTGCTCTGCAGAGAAGAAAAAAGATGTTTTTGTATTGTTTTGTGCCGCAAAAAAGATCAGATCATTGTCAGTGTTTAGTGTCTGCAAGTTATGACAGTAAATAAGCTGCATGCATGGTAAAAAATAAGTCCAAGTTTAAAAAAGTCTGTTGTTCCAAAGTGGTAATGGTAATAAAAGTAACAAAGGTGTAAAAATGTGGAAGCTTTTTTCCTGAAGCAGACTTCCTGTTTTGGCTCTTCTCACCTCAGTAACATCAGCTGTACTGAATAAGGAGAGAGTTTTGATGAATGTCTTTCCCTTTTGCATTGTAGGAGGATGCAGGATGTGCCTTTGTTGCCCTCTTTGGATTATGAGAAGGTGAAGAAAGATTTGATTACAGGGAATGATCGTCTCAAGGCCTTCTTACTGCAGGCTCTGCGCTGGGTAAGGGAGAAGGCTTCTGTAGAAAAGAAACAGGTCCTTTCTGTAGGAATCCAGAATTGAAATCTGTTTTGCAAGCAAGATAGTTGTCATCATAGGCAACTTGGCTCTTTGTCAATGAAGCTTGCTAAGGTTCTTGAGATGATGAAGAAAACCCAGGCAGTAGGTATCTATCTGTAGCTGTGTCATCCTCATTTGAGGAAAGCCAGGTAAGAATTTCTGGGATCTTCAGTGAAAGTAATGTTCTGATGTGTTTTCAAAGAAATTTTTGTTGTTTTAGGCAGCTCATTTTTAACACGTATTGCTCTGGTTTAGATTTATATAAATATTGCTATATCCAAGAAATAATTGACTCTAATCACCAGTTTTCCTTTATAATCAAGGTATTCTACAAGAGCCTGCCTTTTGGTTGTCTCGGATCGTGTAATGATGTTTCTGAAAAAATAAAGGTGACAACAGGAAGTTACATTTTCCTGCTGAAAAGGAAGCTCATGGGTTCAAAATGACAGACATGAAAGACTGCAATAGTGGAATTGTGATCAAGCTTCAGTGTTCATTTTCACTAAAAAAACATCCGTTGGGTTTAGAGCAGTGATTCTTCTTCCCCAGTACTGTTGTCTCATGTGTTTTAGGAAAGCAACACAGCTGTAGCTGTTAAGAGGGGCTTTTTAACTTTATGGGAAGTAATGCTGTATCCTTCCTGTCACAGTGGTGACAGCTCCCACATAACAGTTTTTTAATGGATCGCTGAGCTGAGGTCAGGTCAGTTCATCTCTTTGTCTCTTAGATCATTGAGGTTGAATTCCTTCTCCCCAAGAGAAGAGGTTTCTCAGGTATGGGATATCATCACATTTAAAATCTTCAGTGGTCATCATTCACATTACCGTTTATTTGACTGGCTTATGTATGTTGTTATTTATTTTAGCGCTTGACAAAATCATATCCTGGAGAACAGAGGGACACTGTCTTGCAAGCCTACATCAGTAATGACCTCCTAGATTGCCACAGCAACTGTCAGGTCAGCTGGAAAGGGTTTTCTTCTAACTCCTGTGTGATACTGCTCATTTGTTTCTATGAACTGAACAGAAAATTTTATCACCCTCTGGAAGGGGGAAGGGGATTAAAAGAAGTGCCAAAATTATGTGATACATTTAACTTCAGCATCTCAGTCTTTAAATGTTGATGAACAAAGCTTTGTGTTACAAGAGCTCTCAATGTAGATACAGTTCTTGCAGATAAGCGGAAGTTTGTTACCTCTCCTGCTACTTAAAGTCTGTGGGTTGAGCAGCTGCCTACCCAGGTCCTTATTTAGGAGTTAGCTCTTGCTTATCAGATGCTATGTCTCTTTTTGAGTGATTATGTATTGTTAGATAATATGCTCAATCCATTTCACTGATCTAGGATAAGAACTAAATTAGGACTTCAGTCTCAATACTGCTATAGAATATCTGATTATGTACTTGTACTAACATGTTCAGCAGCATTTCCATGAATTTAGAATGGATTATTACCTTTCTTTAAAAAGGGGAATTGCTGGCCTCTTGATTCTCAAAGGTTGTTTCAGTCACTGATAAACCAATGCTATTGCTAACAAAAGTGTGGCTTTTTTTCTCTTGTAATAGTGAATTTTGTGCATGGTTGAATTCTTCAGTTGTTGGAATCAGTGGGCCTGCTTGTTATGTTGTAGCCTCCATTGTCAGTGCAACAGCAAATTGTACTATTACTTAAAGGATTATTTAATGAATGATCTGGTTTCCTTCCTGTGAATTTCTGTAAGAAAGGAGTTATGTATAAGTAATGCCTGAAGTAAAACAGTTTATAAATAGCTTACAATGTGGTATTCTTGGTAAGTTACTGAGCTGCTTTCCCACACTCTTAGTAGTCAAACAAAAGCATTCAGGTAACATTACTGAATTTACGTTCGTCAGTAAAATTAGGAATTTGTTGATTTTTCTTGTCACTGACTGAATACTAATTTTAGATATCAGCTTTAACTGATAACAGTGTTGGTTCATTTTAATTCCCTCCCTACACCTCAGTGGTGTTTTAACAGACTGAGCTATAATTTTCTTATTTCTTCATTTTGCATCTTGCCCTCAGCCTCTATCAATACAAAAGGAAACCAGGAAGTTTTAAATCATATTTGAGAGTTTTTAAGATATCAATATGTATACAAAGATTGTTGTGAAAATTTAACAAAGCTTTTAAAACATAGAAGACTTGCTTTGGGTTTAATCCTCCTTTGGTGATTTATTTTTTTTTTTTTTTTAATAATGCTTGTTTTGTTTTTCAGAGAAGCATCCTCAAATTACTGCATTCTACAAGTGTGGTAGTCAGACAGTATATGGCAAGGCTCATCAATGCTTTTGCTTCACTGTCAGAAGGTAAAGATTTGCTTAAAAAAAATCATACAATGCTGACTTACAGGTACTTCACAAGTGTGTGGAAAACGTGGAAATTTAGAGCCTTATTTGCACCATTTTTCTAGGGATTCACTGTCATTTGTTACATGCAGTTTTTCGGTATCTGGAAAGTTTTAATTTTGACACTGTATGTTCAGCATTTCTGACTTCTGATGATTTGTGGTCTATGTGGGAACTTGCCCAGGGGCTGCTTTTGATACAGTCCTCAGTCTCTTCATGAGAGTCAAAGGAAAAAAAAAAATGATTCCCCATTAATTAGGGGTCCTGTAGGCAGAGCTGCTACCAGGCTGTATACCAATAGTTAGTGCAGCTGCTCTTTCGTCTTCTTGGTCCTCACCTGAATAAATTTTGTGAATCACTGCTAACTGCTTGGTTGCATACGTATGCAGCTTTGTATCTCTGCCTGACCCAAACTAGCCCTAGATTTGGTGCTCCTTAAGGAGCTAACTATTGCTAGGAACTGAAATGCCATTTAAGTCAATACCAGGAGGGCACCTAAGTTGTCCGAGCAATTTGGACATATCTGTTCTTTTCCAAGAGTGTACAAAACTGTGAAATAATGAAAAGCATGCACTGAAAGAACAGTGGATTCAGTGTGAGCTTCTGATGCCCCAAATACCTAGATTAAATGCAACTGCTCTGCTAGACAACTCATTTATGAAGGTTTGTTTGGGTCTTGGCACAAGACTGTGGTTTGTCAAGAAGAAACTGAGGTCAATATGCTTACTTTTCCAAGGAGAAGGAACTTTTCTGTCATAAGCTGATATCTCAGCATCTGTTCTTTCATCACTTTTTGCGCCAGGTCGTGTCTACCTTTCTCAGAACCCAATGCTGCTGCAAATGCTGGAGGAGAGACTGAAAGCTGAAGACAAGGATTCCCTTACATGGGAGAACGTGCTTGGGGCTCTGCAGAAATTCAGCCTCAGGTGATGAAAGTGCAGCTCACAGTGGTGACAGCTAGAGAGGAAATACAGGCTAGCTAGGCTCTGTTCAGGGAGGAAAGAAGAGCACTTGGTTTTCCTATAACAATCATCAGAACCTCTGGTGACTGTTGAAAGCAGAGTCACTTATTATGGAGGACATCATTTTGCTGACTAAATTAGCCTGACTTCCTGTCAAGACTCAAGTAAATGTACATCTCCTGCTATAGCCTTGTGTGCTTTATATGTATTCCTTAACTGAACAAAGTGAGAATCTTAATGTAGAATGTTCTGAAGATTCTACATAGAAAAAAAGAGTTGCATTACATTCCAAAGCATAAGGTTTTCATTATTCTTTCTGCAAACATTTTTCAGGGATTTCATCCTCATCCTGTTGATCCTCTTTCCTGGAGCTGTCTATGCATGGGCTGTGTTTTTTCTTATTTTTGCATTAGAAGCCTGACTTAAATGCCCATCGTAAAATAAATGTCATGCAAAAGCAGGCGAGGGCATGATGTTGCTCTCATTTATCAAATAAATACTATCTAGGAACTCTGCGTTCACAATACTTAGGATGAATATTCAGCCCTGAATAGTTAACTAAATGTAAGGAGGTAGATGGATGTGTTTAGTTCTTGTTATTTTCATTCATGTTTTGTCTAAGTTGAGACTGTGTTGGGTTTGGGAGGGGTTGGGGTTTTTGTTTGTTTATTTATGCTTGTTGAAGAATGAGGGCTGCTTTTGGATTTGCCTCACATTGAGCTTGTGTAGATGAAGCACATTTGCGTGTGCTGTGGGTAATATTCTGCCCTGCTTCCTGACATGACACCTTATACATCTTTGTAATAAAAGAGAATAAATCTTCATACCCAACTGCTTGAAATCCTAAACCAATCTTGGAGAAAATTGTTTTTTCTATTCAAGCAGTTGTCAATAGTACAAGTTAGCTGAATTTTGGGGCCTAGGCACTAAGCTACTGAAAATCTAAAGGTTTTTACTTTTTTAAAAGATAACAGTTAATCTTCTAATCTTACAGAACATTAATTCCAGATACTTGGCCCTTATAATCCTCCGGACTTGCTCCAACAGCTGCATGTCCTTCTTATGTTGGGGAAACCCACCTCCTTTGACCTGCTGGTCATGCTCCTTTTGATGCAGTCAGGAGTTAAAAGAATTTGTGATTTAAGAATCTTCAGAGAAAAGAGCAAATAGATTTAAGCAAAAAAATCTCATTTTTCAAATCAACAGTATAAAAATGCTATGGTGCTATGGTTACCTATAGCAGAAACAGTAATTAATTTGTTTTATGGGTCTGTTGTGTACAACTGTCTTTTTTTTTTTTTACCAATTTTAAGACAATTGAAAATGCAATTTTAGGAGTTAGAAGCCTTACAAATCAATGTAGAAACTGACCTTAGCAGTTAGCACATTTTAAAAAAGCAAAACACAAAAAACCGCACCCACACAATAATGTTTTAGTCCTCTATACCTATGAGAATCTGTATGTTCAATTTGTTAGGCTTTGTTTATTCCTTAGTTTAATGATTCTACCAAAATGGGTAGTTGTGGGCTGCTTTGGTTTTTTTTTGTTGGCAGGCTAGTGTATGGCAGGTAGATGAAGTAGAGTTTTAATGTGCTTATATTAGCTATAAATGTATTTGAAAGCTATTTATGTTGCAGGCTGATTTTTGTGGGTTTTGTTTGTTGTTTGTTTTGGTTTTTTAATCCTAGGCGTGCACTGCAGTCAGCAATGATCAAAGATGGGCTCATTTTCTGGCTGGTTGATGTTCTCACCGATACAGATTGCCTGTCTGATTACACCCTGGCGTATTCTGTTGCCTTGCTCATGAATCTTTGTCTGCGGAGTGCAGGTGTCTTGCATTTTGAATTTTAAGCTAATTCCAAGCAATGGAAAGAGAAGGTTTTGAATCTGTGTTTATGATATACCTGGATTCTTTCAAGTGACTATAATTAGTTGCAAGGATTCACATGACCAGAGATATTTGAGTGGTATAATCAATGCTTTGGAGCAGATCATTTTTTCCAAGAATCCCAAACTATGGAGAGCAGCTTCACCAAAATCTAAAAAATTAAAAAATTAGTTAATCACCAGAAACCTCTAAGATTCGATTCTTGTTTGTTATCCATATGTGGGCCATTTCTATATTCCAGGCACACTTTTCAAAGGACACTTTATACTTGTGCAGGATATTTGTGTGTCAGAACTAAAGTCAGAGCTGAATTGATGAGCAATGGCAAGAAGCTTAAGCTTCACTTTGTAGAGTGAAATACTTGCATGCTTCACTTCTACAACGCAGATATTCCTCCTACGAAAATAAGGTCCTGCCTATGTCCAAGAGACTTAAAAGTAGCTTAAAGTAAGTTTTCTTTTATAAAGGAAAGTAATTTAAGTGTGAAAGATTGACTGCTTGCCATAAGCAAAAATAATGCCTCTGTTAAAATTCTTTAAATCCCTTTGTGTTGCGTCCTGACCAGGGTTGCAAGTGTATAAATCCAGAGTAACTCCACTGATTTCACGTCAGTGTGCTGAGCAGCATTTGGCAGGAACAAGGAATAGTATTGCTCTATGTAAATTATACTTGGTACTGATTTTAAGAAATATGAAAGGAGTTTGGTCTGATGTCTTATATTTTTTCAAGCATATTTGTTTTCTTACTTTGCAGGAAAGAATATGTGTGCAGGGATTGCAAACCATGTGCTCAGAGTTCTATCTGATCTTCTTGGCCACGAGAATCATGAGGTATTTGTGCAACTGCATTTGGGTTAATGAAAAGGTGGAAAGAAAAATTAAGGAAGAAATGCAAAAAAGTAAATTGGTTTTACTTCCCTTGTCAGACCCTCATGTAATTAAGTTGCATGAAATTTTCCTAAAATTCACAGTAACGTGAATTTTATTTCATTGGGTACTGGTCTTTCTAGGCATAATTATGTTTTTCTTTAACAAATGTTGGCAGCTAAGAATGATTCTTTTAGATGCGTAGTTAACATGCAGTCCATGTGCCTTCTTGATCACAGTTTCTGATTCTGGTTACATGTTGTCTCGCACCAATCATCTCAAGCTTAACTAGTTCACATGATGAACGATGTGTGGTGCAAGCCCATTACGCAAAACATCAGGTGCAAAGAAGCAAATTCCTTATTAGTTTTAAGGAATATTATAAGATGGTACACTTGTGACATTCAAGCCCTAATGTATTTTTATCTACCACTTCATTTAACCTGCCACTTAACTCCTTTGAGGTTTCTTTCCTGTCTCCAGGCACACTTGCATCTTAGATGCTAAATTAAACTATCAGAGAGGAAAAAACTGAAAAAGATTACTTATTTCTACCTAACACTTTTCAGCACATCACTGTGATATCTGCTGTCTGCTATATAAAGCATTGCTTCAGCTGTCTCTGCAGAGGGGCACTTCTTTAACCATGGAGTAAAATTCAGGGCAGGAGAAAATGCAGGCAAATACTGTATGAAGATGAAATCAGGGAGGCAGTATTTTTACCAGAGTATTCTATGAAGAATGTCAAGGTATCTGGGGACTCGAGTAAAAATAATGTAAACTTAGGTGATTTATGTTTATAACACAATGATTGTATCATCAGGATTTTTATTTCGAAAATAGAGAATGAATTACAGTCAAGTGTTTAGTCCATGTTCTATGAAATCATTAGATGATGTAGACCAGTTCTTTACTGGAACTGTTTTGAATAAGGTGATTCTTGGCATACCTTTGCTGGACTCTTCCACTAGCTTTGTTTTTATGACTGATGAAAGTTTAATCCAATACATACTAACACAAAATAACATCCCAGTCTCTAGAGTGAAGTACTTGGAAAAAGTTATCATATTGTTGAAGTCTGTGCCTTAGAATGACCTTGAAGTTTCTCTCAGAGGGTACATTCGTACAACCTAGTTTGCACCAGCGCAGCTGATAGAAGTTTTGTTATCAAAGCCAAGAGTAGAAGGCTGTCCAGAGAGCTTTCTGTGAAGTTGTGGAATCCTTGTGTAAATCCCAGTCCCTTATCTTTCCTTGCTTCCCCTGCTCCCAGCCTAGCTTATTCTTTGTTTCCCAAGGATGTAGACAGAGGATGACTGGAAATTTTAGTGCTCCAAAAGTAACTGGCCAATATAAAAGATCACATAAGTGCTGATAAAACTAGTTTGACAGATCTGGTGGCTTTTTTTCATACTGGCTCTTTTTCTGCCTCTGCTGAGGGATGGTATACAGGCAGCAGAATGAGAGGATGTTTGTACCTGTTACAGCTTTTATTCTGCCTAAGGCTACAATGCTTGAAGCCTGTTTTGAGTTCATGCTGACAGTCTTGTCCCTGTTCCTTGTCCTCTCTTTTTTTGTACTGCCAGTAGTGTTTGTCAGAAACTAACCTTCTTCTCCATTTCTTTTTTTTTTCATTTTTTCTTTTTTTGTTTTGTAAGGCTAGGTCAGTTTGCAAGAGTACATCTTCAGAAGGGGTGTGGAGGAAATTAGCATGCAGCAGTACTGATTTAAAATGAACATATGACAGTATATTTACATCCTTAAAGTTCACTGCTTCCCAAGTGGGAATTTTTGCAAGTGTAGGCTAGCCTGATTGCATTCCTTGAAAGTAGCTCTGCACTTCTCTCTTAAATTTTGGTTGTAGTCAACTGGGGTGAACATAAAGAGTTTTTCTTATGGTATGATTATTTCTTCCTCTTAGATACAACCATATGTGAATGGAGCACTCTATAGCATTCTTGCCATCCCTTCTGTCCGAGAAGAAGCCAGAGCAATGGTAAGTGCTCTTTTGCATAACACAAAAATCAACACTTGTGCCAGATGGCATGCGTACAGGTACCTGTTGTGCAGTCTGCAGCAGGGTTGTGAGGTAGGAGCCGTGGCATTTTGAGGAGGGAATCCCCAAGAGGCGCTCCACTTTTCATACCTAGTATTCAGGCAGATATGAATGTAGGTCACACTTTTGCTATATTTGCTGGTCTTTTCCCGGAAGTGGAGCCCCAACAGTATGAAGGATTCTGCCTAAATTATAAATTAAAGGTGTTATTTTCAAAATAGTCTTGTCCATCTAGCATTTCATAGACTGGCTTAGAAGATGCTTTCATGTGACCTGCTATTTCTTCCCCTTATTTAACTCATTCAGCACCAGCAAACAGTCACTAAAAGGATGAGTTCCTCTTGCTGCTTTTCTTTCTGCCTGGTAATAGACAGATGGTGAAGGCAGCAGGAGGAAGGTTTAAGCAAAACTGGGAACTTATCTCCTGTGAAAGTTAGTCCAATGGTAATGAATGTGTTTTAACTTTGGGATTTAAGGGAGCTGTTCTTGGGATAGCAGTGTATATTTTTATCTTAAGAACTAACCTAGGGAGCTATGCAAACGTAATTGTTGTCAGATGTGTTACCTCACAGAGCACAGAGGATTGGAAGTCATCTTAAATGATTAAAGATGCAACATCAAGCCTGTTAAGGGGCCATAAAGAGAGAAACTGAATTTAAGAGTTCGAAGTTTGTCCTGCTTTTTGCTTTCCATCTCTGAACCTTGCACTGTTGTCTCTGTGAATGCAAATTTTCTGTTAACTACCATGTACTGAGTTCAGAAGTCAGAAGCAGCAGATCTATTGGAAAAAATTTGCTGTTTGTTGTGAGTACTTCTGCAATTAAACCTAGAAGCAATGCAGACAGCATATTTCTTTGCGAAGTGTGTGGACAAAATGGAGAGCTTAGAGCTGGACACATTGGTTTGTTTCCCACTGCCTCTGTTTTTCTTAACAAAAAAAGAAATACTTTAGCTAACAAAGCACTCTCACTGTGATCACATGAAATACTAAACTAGCAATGTTTTCCACTATATCCAGGGAATGGAAGAAATTTTGCGCTGCTTTGTCAAGGAAGGAAATGCAGAGATGATCCGACAGACTGAATTTATTATCAAGCAGCTCAATTCAGGTCAGAAGAACAGATTTGAGCTGTAAATCTTTCACAAAAGCCATAAGAAACTTCATGTTTTTACTTGGCATTGAAACTCTCAAAGAATAATAATAGGGTGATGGTCTGAAAGAGGGTGAATAGTGAATGTCAGGATTTGAATGTCAGATGTATTTTAAAATATCCTTTTCTGCTACAAGTATAAAGAAGAAATGAAAGGATGTGTAAGTCCAATTCCAAAGTTTTGGGACTGTAAATAGAATGACCTTGACTGTTCGCTTTCTTGCCAATGGCCTCACAGTAATGAGAGACTGCTGTCAACTGCAAAAATAAACAGGTGATAAAATTTCTTTTTAAAAATGCTTGTTACACACTGTATTGCCACTGTACATGAAGTTGTTCATGAACGTCATAGAATTGCTCCTCTTCTACACGTGAATGCTATTTTTAAAAGGTTTTGTCTGATCGGTGAGTGAACGTTGAGTGTACAGATTTCCAGAATAAGCCTGGCTGCTTTTTTCTAAGGAAAATGGTTTTTCCAAAAGTTACTAAGTATTCTATGTAAGTACTATCTTTTTATGTCTAAGAGCAGTATAGTAGTGAGGAGTTTGTAGGGAGAAGTACAGTCTTTTATTAACAATTAGTTGAGAAATAGACACACATTTTCATTCATGCCTTGTCGGTAAATACACTGAGTCACCATAGTGGGATTTATGAGGAAAGAGCTATTCCGCAGTGTTTCTGTTTCTGCCATTTTCCCAAACATGAACTGATTTCAGTGATTTCTAGAATGCTTTATAGGACCAAATAGTTTCAGTGGTTGTCTTGAATAGAACAAGATGTCTGTATGAGAAGCAAGATGAATATTACCCTTTTAAAAGAGGGGTAATAACTACAGATTCTGTTAAGTTGTACATGTACTCTTAAAACATTTTGGTTTGCTTCTTTCTAGAAGAGCCGTTAAATGATGGTATTGTGTCTGATGATGAAGAGGAAGAGAACAATAAGGAAGTAAGTATAAAGGCTTTCTGGCGCCTTTTAGAAGAGTCCTTAGCCTTCTAGGCAGAAAATATTTGTGTCAGTAAATCAGACTTTTTTTTTGTGAGTTTTGATTTTGTTTTTTACTTTTTTTTAATTATTCTTGCATTAACAAGAAAATTGGATCTGTTTCCATTATCTTTTCTTCATTTGAAGCCCTACTCTTTTATTTTTGGCAAATCACCTGTGATAACTGTGGATAACTAAAGGATTATAGCTTGAAATAAGTAAAGGGATGAGTTACTGTAGCAGTAGAAATCTTGCTTTCAAGTACACCCATTTCAGCAATTAAAAAGAAAGGAAGCAAATGAACCAGTATATTATGGGAATAGTTTATAAGCAGGTTGTCACTGCTTATAAAGGTATCATAATCTGTTTGGGGCGTGATGACTCGTTTTGCTGTTTAGAAACTTTGAAATGTATTTAAAAATTGTCTATATGTAATGAAGGAAAAGAGCAATTACAAATTAAAAATTAAGTCCCATAAGAAAATAAAATTTTAAAAATTGAGAAAGAAAGCATGAGAAACTATCTTGTAATAAATATAAACTGGTTAGCTGCCTATTTCCAACTCTGCTTTTAAGTGCATTTTGTACCAATACTGCAGCATTTTTTAAGAAGTTGTCTTCATAGAGTAATGGGTTCCCAGGTGTAGACAGCACAGCATATGAGATCATCTGAGTTAACAAGCAAAGCAAGGTGTAAATTACGTAAAGGAAATGTTAAACCCAGTCTTCACTTGTGATATTGGCCATTGCTACATTACTGTAAATGCATGGAGGGGCAGGGAGGGGGTAGAAAATATACTGTATAGACAGTTAACATGGGAGTTTTAACTGAAAAAAGTCTACTACATACCATTTTTCTTTTATTGGAAAGTCTTATATGAGAAATTTGGAAGAAGAGCTATATGTCCTTAGAGCAGTGTTTGAACATAGGTGGATGTTTAGGTGCACATATATGTGTATCTATATATACCGTGTATTTGCCCTGAAGAAGTCAATGACATTGAGAGTTAATGATCTCTGCAAAACCTTCTTGTATTAGAAATATTTACTGAAAAACAAGTTTTTAGACAAAATGAAAGGTTTTGTCCTGAACTAGCAAAGAATAAGACGCGCAAAACTTGCCAAGTCAGTTGCATCCACGTTGTACTAGCTTGTTGCACATGAACACAAATGTGAGTGAAGAGTGACAACCATGCTACAGTCTAAAACTTGACTGTTACTCCAGAGTGACTGAATGCATTTTTAAGTGCATGTTGAGTCTTTTGTTTTGAAAGTAGATAAAAATGTGAATATCCCAATTGTAATAGGTGTGGTGTGCCCTCAGCTGCCAGGGGTGCAGCACCTTGCAGGATCCAGCCTTTGCCTGGCAGAGTCCTGGGAAGTTTTGCACTGTTTGCATTATTTACCCAGTTTCTGTGTTGTGGCACGATAGGTGGTGAACACGTGAACTAATTATAATTACCCTTGTAACTGCCTAAATTTAGAGCTATGTGGAAATTCTTAAGTTTGAAGCTTCAAGGAAGGTTTTTTTTAGCAATTGGCTCTCCCCATTTTGTTCCGGGGTGGGGGGTACATTAAACATTTTTGGTTGGGTTTTGTTGTATTTTTTTCCTAATAGGATTAAATTAGTGTACTTGTTCCACCTTCTGCAGTCCTGTAGTGAGTTTTCAGTATTCTTTTCCACTTGTCACACCCAAAATCAGTGGTTGATATGCAAGATGGGCTTTGTGGGGATTAATCATTATTACTTAACTTTGTTTAATGTGCTACATAACACCCTTTAATTAATGTTCCAAGGGTTGAAGTGTCTTAGATGTGTCATGAGAATCCGAGGTGGTGGTATTTTCGCTTGTACTATAGTATACTTTTTTGAAGCATACCGTGTTCTGTTGGCAAAGCACATAGATATGGAGCTCCTTTGTGAAAGGTGTGGCATTAAATTGTATGATAGTGTTGAACACTTTCATTAATTTACCTGCTCTTGGGAATTAAAGGAAGATGAATTCTCCTATTCAGTCATACCCCCTACACAAGTTGCTGCTGCTCCCAATCCCAGCCAAGGCTCTAGATCACATCATTTTGTAATGTGTTTTTACCACTGAACCATTATGTGTTTAAAACGAAGTTATGTAGCTTCTTGTTACTTGACTCAAATTTTGAAACAGAGAAGTGTCTGATTCCAGTTTTCATTAGCTTTGCCATTGTAAGAAAAAGTCTCATTAAGCCAATTTTAAAATTATTTCCAGCGTAACATTAATTGTGGCACATTATAAATCCTTACTGCTGCCAGGAACTGTAATTCTGTTCTGCTGCAAGAATGCCTGGTTTCTTAGCTCCTCAGCTTAGAAAATATAATTTACAAACAAAATGGCAGCAAAATGCACAATATTGTTACTTTGTTAAATAAGCAAGGATTTGTTGACTTACTACCTCATGGCTTGGAGCCCTTTTGTATTTTGGAAATGCAGTGAGTTTGTTGTTTGATGGGGTTCTGTGATAACATCTGATGTGATCTAGCAACAGAAAGTTCTGGAAAACATTATCCAAAGTCCTGCCTTTATGTAACTTTTAAACTACTACAGACTGAATGTATTTCAGAATATGGCCATATATTGCCAATTTAGTGACATGCAATTAGACTGCTTACTGATACTATAATTTGTTGCGGATCCACTCAGTACCAATATTTATACCTTTACAATTTAAAAAACAACAAAAAGACACTCTTATTCAGACTTAGTTTCCTGCTTTTGCCCCAGGTTTTATTGTTTCCAAGAGCATGCAAAGGATCCCCATGCTATTACTATTACCTTTCATGGGTTATTTTTTGTTGTTATTTTTGTTTACTTTAGAGTAGTTCAGTTCTCTTTTGCTTTTGAGTTGATTGTGTGGTAATGAATACTTTCTCCTAAACGCTGCTGTCAAGATGTGGTTGAGCTTGTTGAAGGATAATTCTGGGATTTCCAAGGGCATTATACACTCAGAAATTTAATATTCTGTGATGTGTAACACTGGAGCAATTAAACTGAATAAAAAGTGACTGTGTTTCCCATATATGTTATTCAGAAATAAGTTAACTTTTGGGTTTGTGTGCTGAGCTTTACATTAACTAGTGTAGAGCTCAGGATGCACCAGCTTCTGGAGTACGTACCCACCTTTGGTAAATTAGCAGTCTGGGGTGTGTTGACATCCGCAGTCACAGTGCATATTTTCTGGTGCTTAATATTCTCTTGACTGTTCTGTTACATACGAACTTAAATTGTCTTCAGTATTCAGTCTTTACATTTGCTTTTTATTTGACTTGGGCCATCTTTAAAAGCTGCTTGTAGAAGGGAATGTGTGATATCATAGCTTTAATTCAGAAGTTTAGTTACAAACTTGAGATGTGTTAGGTAATTGTACAGTGACAATTTATCAGATACCCTATGATCCCACATCGTTCAACACCTGGTAATAAAATCAGTAAACTGTGGTGTGAAAATATGCTTCAGCTAGAGAGTACATCAAAAGAAAGAGAGCTTAATCACAAACCTAGTCACAGGACTTCAAGCCATTACATTAAAGAACTTTGCTGCCAGCATCTGCTGCAGCCGGTGAGCAATGGTGAACAGGGCACCAACTGTGTTATTTCAGCAGTGGAATGATGGCATACGTCAAAGGCCTTTTTCAGTACAGGGAGGCAGAGGAGGGACACATTCAGGCTCAGTTGTCTGGCATGTTAAATAACGTCAGGGAGCAAGTTTGCAGGGGGAGGTACTTCCCAGTAACTAGAAACTGGTGTTCTCTATGTGACAGGACGTGTCAACCAGAATACTGGAAGGGGTGGAACCTGGGGAAACCAAGGTGAACTGTGAGGAGAAGTTCAATACATCATGCATGCAGAGAGCTGGATGAAAGAGCGGGGTGATATTCTGGCTGTCATGTGTAACACTCTCCACAGGCACAGTGTAGGCAGTCTCTTGTAAAGCATCCTTAAACAAAACCTTTGGATGCTGTGTTAACATGCCATATTCAAAAAAAAACCTACCAGACTATTTATAGAACTCATCTTTGCAATTTTTATTTTTTTTTTCAATACAGTATATTGTGGAGCTTGGAGTGTGGTTTTGTTTTGCTTCATGCAGGTGATTATTGACTAGTTTACGAGTGTTTATCTGTGGTTTTCTATTATCTGGGTTATTTTTCACATCTACCCATCTTCCCAGATAATTAGGGGCTGATTGTAACTTGTCTTGGAGAGAAGGGCAGATTGAATATCTTCCTGAGGTCCTATACAGCCTCATCTTGTATAGTTGAGCACTGAAAGAATACATATTTAAGAGGATGCAGAGGATTAGCAATCTGTTATCTTCAAGGCACTGACGGAAGAACTAGACTTTTTATTAAAATGGTACATGAACGAATAATTATGGAAAAGATTTACTCTAGCCTTTAGAACACTGTGTGGATTATTGGCAGTTTCTGTAACTGCTTCAGTTGTTCACACACAGGCATCTAATGTCTTTTAAATTTAACTGCAGCATCAGAAGCACCTGCTCAAGGCTGGTGGGTATGACTTGGGACCTCTGGGAGGCTTGTGCCCTTTCAGAGCCACAGTGGAAGAATAGGCAGGATATTTCAAAGAAGAATTGGATGGTGGTGTGGACTACTGAATTAAGCCCCTTGTGCTCGTACTTTTTATCTCTGCTTGAAGCCTACGAATAAGGAGGTGATGAGCAATGAGAATAACTACATCAAAACAAAAACTATGGTTTTAAGCCATTTGTTATAGAGATCATTAAACTTGAAAAAAGGGAAGCCTGTAGAGCTGTGTGGAAACCAACACCCACTTTGTCTGAGCGATGGCAGTCCTGTTATTTTACACCAGACAAAGACTGGAATCAGTCAGGCATTTCCATTGTAGGAAAAACCTTCCCTGTACACATTTCCAATGTCTTTTTTCCTTGTGCTGTTTTTGTAGAGCACTGTCCAAGCATCCCTATTATTGGCTAATCTTTGTGGCAGAAGGCATTTCTTAATTTGGCTATTTAAAAGTATTTGAGTCTGAATCTCACTAAAGTGAAAGTGCTTTTAATTTTGTTTATGCTTCAGAGCTCATCAAAGTTCAGTGGCCATTGTTTTTAATGGAGCTTATGCCAGACTGTCTACATGACTTCCATGAAAGATGAATCACCCATAGTTAAACTAGAAATAGGCACAAGAGAGTGAATTCTTGGTACTTTTCACTTGAGAAGGTGGTTAATTACATTTGGTTTTTATGGAATAAAGTCAACAGAGGATTGTTGCCTTCTTGTAGAGTACTCGTATACTAAAGTACTGATTCCAAGAATTTTGTATCAGCCCCATATTGTCAGCTTTGAAGCTTCCTTGCAAACCTGAGTAGGTGATGCTGCTGCTGCTTCACATTGCTCTAGAAAACTTCCTGTTGGACACCCATGGCCTCACCTTACAGGAACCACTGCTTGAGTGATGGTTTTGAATGCACCTCAGTAAAGATTTTTTTTGTCTTAGGTGATTAAATATTATGCCTCTATTTCTTGAAAATGAGTAAAAATGTTTGGGGTTTGGTTTTTTTGGTATTTTTTTTTGGTTTGGGTTTGGAGGTTTTTTTGGGGGGTTTCTTATTTTGTTTTTTCCTTCTTGGGGACCAAAAGGCAATAAATTACTTCAGTGTTTCTGTCAAGGGAGAGGGACATACCACAAAGTGCTCAATATCCATATAGACATTTTGATCTCATGGAGTGCTAGCATTATGTTCAGGAATGTCTATGAATTATATTAAGGTGCACTTACTTTATTTTTACTGCTAGTTGTTACAGTTTAACTTAAATTTATGCTTTTATTACTTAGCGGATACTGACACATAAAAAATCCAGATAACTTTTCTATCAAGTTTCCTCTTTGCTTGAGAGATAACTTTAAACTTTCTTGTGCCTTTTTTTTTTTTTTAATTTTTTATTTTTTTTTTGCCTGTGCTTTATGACTGAATTGAATTGGGCAGATCTGCAAAAAACTAAAACTTCAAATTTCGTGTCAGCTGCTTGTTAAGGACAGAGCATTGTGCCTTTTCAGACTAACATACAATGTTCTATAGAGATACTAATGACTGAGATTTTTCCTGAGCCTCTATTAGGTCAAGCAAGGAATAATTATCCAAAGCATAAATTGGAAGAACAACTTCTAAAATGCATAATGTACGTTTTGGCATAGCCTTAGTGGAAAAAGTGGTGGGGTTTTTCCTTCTCTCAGGATTCCTTAGTTTCTGGTTATATAAAAAATTTAGGTGACTGTGTCTTTAGATGTCTGGTTTTTTGGTGGAAAATTCTTGTATGTTACCACTTACATGTGCAGTGCATATCATCAAAATTACTACTGAAGTGAGATAAATTTGAAATAAAAACCTCCTGTAAACTGAGCTCAAATAACATGCATGTTGCTCTAGCAGGAGGACCATGACGTCATGGAGGCTGATCTGGACAAAGATGAGGTTTTGCAGCCTCAACTGGGAGAGCTTGCAGGAGAGAAGCTGCTAACAACTGAGTACTTGGGAGTGAGTACCACTCACTATGATCTTGAAATAAATTTTACTGGAGTAAGTGTTTAATTTCAGTAATTTCATCACTTTCTAAAATAATTTCTTCAATCTGTTGCTTAAAGAGCTGGGTTCTACCTACACAGCAGTCCAGCTTTTTTTACAGCTGCTGTTTAGACAATTAGAGTAAGTTTGAGAAAGGTAGCTACCCTTTCACAGGAGGTGGTAAGTCTGTGGCTTAATAATAAGCTAAAGGCAGCCTTAGGGTTCTCGTGCTACATCAGTGACACTGTGAGCGCACAAAGCAAAGTGCTGAGCAAGTTAATAGTGGAACACTCTGCTGGTCTGAAATGATTCTGACAAAAACTTGGTGAAAAAAAAAGAAGTTGAAAAGTTAACTGCTCTTGGAGGCATTATGCCAAATCAAGTACTGTATGTCTTACCTCAAGCAGCAAAAAGCCATTAAGTAAAAAAAGCATAAAGTTTGCATGAATGTCATTTAGTGTGCTGTGACTAATTTGAGATGTTCAGAGGGCTGGACCACCTCTCCTGTGAAGACAGGCTGAGAGAACTGAGGTTTTTCAGCCTGGAGAAGAGAAGGCTCCAGGGGTACCTTAGAGCAGCTTCCAGTGTCTAAAGGGGCTGGCAAGAAATCTGGAAAGGGACTTTTTTACATGGGCATGTGGGGATAGGACAAGGGAGAATGGCTTTAAACTGAAAGAGGGTTCATTTAGATTAGATATTAGGAAGAAATTCTTTACTGTGAGGATGGTGAGACACTAGAAAACAAGCTTCCCCAAGCAGTTGTGGTTGCCCTGTATCTGGTAGCGTTCAGTGCTAGGTTGGATGGGGTTTTGAGCAACCTGATCTAGTGGAAGGTGTCCCTGCCTGTGCAGGGGGCATGGAACTAGATGATCTTTAAGGTCGCTTCCAACCAAAACCACTCTATGATGCTGTGACAAATGTAACTGTATGTCTTCTGGATCTCAGAATCCACAGGTCTGCCAATGCTGATGATGGAAATGTGACTTGAGATGAGATGTCTTGGAAAGGCCTACAGTGATTCCAGGCAACACTTTATCTAGTGGCATTAAAATGCAACTTAAGTTTCTGATGCAATGCTCCTATAGAATTTTCTCTAAGGTTCCAGTTACCTGTTTTTCAACTGCATTCTCTTCTTGGGCCCTCTTTCTCCTCCCATATCTTTATTTTCTGTGTATCAGATAATGACTCATACTCCAAAAACCAAGAAGAAGCTGTTTCGTGGTGTCCATCAAAGTATAGATGAGCCTCTCCAGAGACCTGTAACGCCTGGTTATCACAGAACTGTGTACCCACTGTAAGTCCAAACAAATGAGACCAAGTTGGTTTTTTTTAAGCTACTTAAAAGAAAGGGTAAAAACAAAAACCCAACAAAAAAGCCTGATAAATACACAATCCACTTTCCCTACCTAAAAGTGCATTGCCATTGTCATTCCTTAAAGATAACTTCAAAAAAAGAAAGGAGAGGAATACTGTAAGCAGAGAAAGGTCCATTGGCTGAAGTCACGTACTTAAAATAGTTAACTATATGTTTAGCAATCGGTTTTATTTAAATTTGCATTATATCCTGTGTGTTCACAGTCCTTTCATCTTCTGATAATATATTCTATTGGTAAATTGCATGGAGCGTCTAAACTGCCTGTAATCTTCCACTTTATAAGCAAGAAAGTATATATCTCTGGGGAGAGTTGCTAGCCAGCCATAAGAGAACAGATTAAAAAGAAAATGGGAAGGCAAAAATCTTATTATGTTGGTTTTTCTGCTTTGGGAAAATGATATTTTCCAGCAAGTGGGTGTGTGACACCTTGCTCTTGGTGTGATTTGGGTTAGACATAGAAGGTTGGATTGTAAATGGAGCAAAGAAATCTTACAGTATAGAGCCTTTGAATATGCTCTGCCTTCTGTTACAACAAATATATCTTAATTTTTGAAATGAGGCTTCGGGAGCAAATCTTAGTTACCATCAGAGTGTCTAACCATTACATTCCTGCTTTATAAGTGGAGAGAAAAGCAAGCTTGTGAAAATTAAGTGACTCTCCTGTGGGAAGTCAAAAAAAACAATAGCAAACCTGGGGAAGTGGCTTTTATTTCCTTGTGCCATGTAGCACACTGCAATTTATGCATCAGAAATAATCTCTGGAAGCAATTGTGTGCATCTCCACCACCACCATCTACCCAGGCAGTATGTTTACTTAACAGTATCCTGTGATAGAGTGATTCTAGTTTCATATTTTGTCAAAACTTGAATCTCCTTATGAACAACTGTGCAGTTCATGCCTCTGCAAGATGGCTTCAGGTCACTGCTGGACTGCCATGGTTTAACTCCAGCCAGCAACTAAGTATCACACAGCCACTCACTCATTCCCCGCAGTTCCTATATTGAACATGAGGTTCTATGGTATGGAATAGCCCTTTGGCTAGTTCAGGTCAGGAATCCTGTCTCAGCTCCCTCCCAGCTTCGTGCATCTCTCCTCACGGAAAGAGTATGGGAAATTGAAAAGTCCTTGATTAGAGTAAGCCCTGCTCAGCAGCAACTAAAACGTCAGTGTGTTATCAGCATTATTCTCAGAGTAAATCCAAAACTACAGCACTGTACCAGCTACCTGGAAGAAAATTAACTCTATCCCACTGAAACCAGGATAGTATCCACCCTTTATTCCATACCCATCATGTCCAGGTCCCACACATTCCAATACACCACCACCTTTCCCTGTCTTTTGGTATAGATACACAGATATTTTTCCCTTAATCTATGGGCCATCCCTGTAAAGTATCTATTGAGTTCATTTAGTCCATGAGTTGGGCTCCATTTTTCATAAAAGTCTTTCAGGGCAGAAAGATGGTGTGTGGTTTTGGATTGTTGCATGCTGAAGCCAGTTCTGATTCCATCACTGCTACTCTGATCCAGTTCATCAAAATGCGTTCTTCACTAAGCTAGGTGATTTTTACTGTAATACCCTTGATCCAGCAATTAAAATGGAGTTGGGTTCAGGTCCCTGAATCCAGAGTGCTGCAAGGTGTCCAGTGCAGTGATATGCATATAGCCACCACAGAAGTGATGATATTCAGTGTTATATAGCGATTAATGTCATACAATTTAATTCATTGGCTATTCTCACCCTGAAGTCAAGTCCCCTTGAGGTATACATCGGAATTTCCTATCCTCCTGCAGAACCATACTGGTTCTGGTAGCTTTGTGTCTAAGAGAATTCTTAGTTTGATGATATAAAGCAGTCTTTATAGATTGCTTCAATCTGCAAACTAGGGAGGAAAAATGCAAATAGCAGAAATCCAACATGGTGAAAATATGTGAAAATTAATTTCCTTCCTCCTCTGGCCAAATGGTAGAAATAATATGACTGTTTGGGGCTCCCATGTTGTAAGGAATCATGAGATATCACCCTGAATGAGAAGTTTGTACTTTGTGTCTAAGTGTGCAAGAATACGACAGTAAAAAGATGAAGGCATTCTTGAACTAGATTTTACAACACAAAAGGACAAGTTCTGATGGCTTTTATGCTGTTCTAATTTTAGTGTGAATTAATTCACTAAAATAAGGAAATACTGTCGTAGGAAGCCATGCAAGAGGAGAACAATAAAACTGACCAAATCTTAGCTGCCTTAATTTGAAAGCAGTATCTGAACTGAATGTATTTCATATTCTAAACAATTTAAGTGGCTTGTGTTTGTATTGGATGAAATGGCTTGAAAAATGACAGACTTTTGCCTCATACGCAGCTTGTCTACCCAGGGGCAATCCAGGACAGTTGATCTGAATTATCTGAAGTTTTGGACTCAGCAGAGTAGTTAAACTACGTTAAAAATTTGCGTAAATGCTTGCATTCAGAATTTAAGTGAATAGAACTGGTTTGAAGTTCTTCTTGAGACGATGTAATGTATTGCATTTTAAAAACATCAAAGAAAAGGAAACAGTTGATGGAGATACTATAATGTATATCTTTGAGTTGTTGGTTCATGCCTCCAAAAGGAGGGGAGAAAAGGGGTAGGATGAATATCTAGTGCTGAATAGAAGTATTCACACAGAAAATTAATGCAGAATAACCACTGCACATGTAGCAGATATTCCATGCTAATTTTTCTGTGACTTCCCAGTGCAGACAAGGCTCTAGTTACTTCAAATGAATTGTCATGGGATCCCAATGTGGACAAGCTCTTACTGTACGGAGCTGAGGGAGCCAGGAAATACTGGAAAATTGCCTTTTTTTCTTTTTTTTCCTCCTCTTTTTTAATTTTTTTCCCCTTCTTTTTAAAGACTGCTGGCTGGCATCACTCAAGGGGGACTGAACTACTTAATATTCTGCAAGCTGTTTCCTTAGAAACTGATTTAGCTCTGAAATCATTAACTGCCTTGTTGGACTCTGTCTTTCTAACTAGAAATATAATCTAGTTACCCCAACCTGATATTGGACAGGGAGACTTTCTGTGTCTGCCAACTTATTTTCACACGCTTTTCACACCCCTCTTGCTGTGTTCTGTTGCTTATTACTAAGCAATCTTGACCCTGTTCTGTCCTTCCATTACGTCAGTTTTTCATTGATCAACCTCACTTGGGAAATTAACTGCTCTATTTCTTATATACGTTGTTTTAAATCTGTATTGCATACTGCTCTGTAAAGCGAAATCCTTGTAATATTCAGGAGCAAATCTTAAATCCTTGAAAAAGCAGAGTATTGAAGACCTCTCAGCTGCATTGCTACAGGCTTTTTCTTTTAAGTGTCCTGCTGTATTTTGGGTCTTCAGGCTACAAGGAGTTACGATTTCCTTTCCTTGACTCTTATTGCAGCAGGAAAAAGTGTTCATTTCAGACATGTTTAGCATCACCTGGTTTGGGGGAGCTCCAGTCATGCAGTTAAACTGTGTCCTTAGTACTAGTCTGCAATATGAAATATAAAGCAATGTCAATATCTTCTATGTCACTGCAGACAATTTGAAAAAAATAGAATTTACTCTCATGCAACTTTTTATGCTGCAAGCATTCATCACCCTGCATTCTCCTTTCTCCTCCAGGCCAGAAAATGATACCAATTCTTATCATGACAGGGATGAGAAGCTGCAATCCCTGCCAAGTGATCATCCTTCCACTTGTGGGAGCACGTCCAGCATTTCTGACCTCTGCATTTCCCCTTCATGTAAGGTTATTCTGTCAATGCTGCTGTTAACTGTGGCTGTCTTTCTTGACTGGGACAGGCATTTGGGGCTTATCTTATGTGTTGGAGATTTATTGTTTTTTAAATGTAGCCCTGGAACTGGCCTTCCATTTGTCAACCCTGAGGCAGTCTGCAGGACCTTGGGGCACACGGTTGGGTTTTGGCTTGAGCTAAATAAATGGCTATAGAAGATAATGTGTGGTCAACAGAGACCAATAGTCTCACTTGCCTTGCTCCATCTTGCTTCCTGGGAAAGTGCCAAGTATCCTACCCACGGCTCCCAATGTGCAAAGTATACTGTATCTCCATGATGCCCTCTGCCTAAGAGCTGCAGCCCAGAGGCAGTGCACTTCCCAACAGGCAAAGCCCCTTACTTGATCAGATATACCCTTGTTTGGATCTAAATGAATCACTGTCTGCTGGCACCTGCAGGCTCTGTTGGCTAGACCTCTATATAAAGTTGAAGGCAGCTGCAGTTATCTGCTTAGATTTGCAGCTACATTCAAACCATAAAAGGTTGTGGAGGATGGGAAGCCCTGTGCTGTATAGCTACATTGTGGGTGATGCTGCTAAAGCTTCTGTCCTTGCAACTTAAACTGAAATGAATACAAACTCAGCTGGACCTGAGAACTCAGAAATATGATGGAATTTAAATGGTTATAGTCTTCTGAAACACTGTATTTATGAACTTCTGATATCCATAGGATCATGGAACTTCAGATGTGGGAGTTTCCGCCTTCTTGCAGGGACTCATTAACATTTCCAATTAAGGATTTAAGGCAAAATGTTCTGCTGTCTTAGATAAAGGATCTTGCAGTATATCCGGTACAGAATTATTAATAAGTTCAGACAAAGCATGCCTTTACTTTGCTGAAAAATATGCTTTGAAGCAGTAAAGGAATAGCATACTTTTCACTCTCTCTTTTATTTTTTTTAAATTTCCTAGAGGAAATGAAAAGGATTCTGAGAAAAGTAACCAAGGTCTTAGAGGCAGGAATTTGCTTGTGTAATGCCTAGTGCTGATAAATATAACATGCTGAATGAAAGCCGTATGATAGAAGCAGATGAACATCTTGTTCAAGATGGGCACTTGTTTTTTTACTGTTGTATAGGAATGAGAGCTGCAGTACTCTCCTCAAGCCTCCCTTTGCACAGTAGCACCTCAAGTATAGCTAAGCCCATTTTATGGGGAGGTTAACTGGCCAGGCGCAGCAACTTGGAGCAGGAGAGGTTGTAAACTAATCAAAAGCATGCTGGCTTGACAGTTTTCCTATATAGAAGGGGGAGGGGGAAACGGTGTGTTACCTGTTTTCAGTCAAAATTATGTGCAGATAGGTACTAATCAGGGTACTAGATTATACTCTTCTCTTGTAGAAACAAAAAATAGAATATATATACAGTGTATTGCAAGTTTATATGTGTTACACATGTAAAAAGAGAAATAATTTGTGAGTGTGGCAGAGACAATTCTTCCTAGCACTAATCCAGGCTATAAGGCAACACTGAGCTACTTGAAAGATTGCCATAGGTTTGTTTCAGGTTTTTGCAAGTAGCCAGTGAACTACATGCTTGTCTTTCTTACCTTTTGGGATTTAGAAATCAGGAGTAGAAGGAGAGAAGAGAAAAGAGAGACTGCACTGCTGAATCCCTGGCTGTTCATGTCAGTGACAGTGCTTTCATTCTGTATAATGATAATTGGAATGGATCTTTGGACATACGCTGTTTTCCAAAAGGTGGTGGGTTTTGTAAATTTCAAATTGGAAAGGCTTTAATTTAAGACAATTGAAGATGAGCCCTTTCTCTTCTGGTGCCTTTCTAAGATATGGTAGGGAACAGTACATAACAAAAAGGTGTAAAAATAATTGTATTGCTTCAAAAGACTGTCATCATGCCCTGCCAAACATATTTGCTGTGCAATAAATACGCGGTTTACTGAGTTCTGATCTTAGTCTGATGGTGATTATGCAGTACCAGGAACCTGCTCACTTCAGAATATGTGTTTTCCAGCATCACATGAATACTTTGGGATTCAGAGTTTCATGCAGTCATGTCGTGAAATGAGTAGTAAGAGACCAAGAGTGAAAAAGCAGAATAAAAGCTTTGTGTGAACTGTTAGTATCATTGAGGTCATATCTCAAGGAAGATAAGTTTAGCCTCAAGAAACGTCGATCCTGTTTTGTTTTTTAAAAATGAGAGCGGTTCTTAATGTCCTCCATAGCTGGATATATTCAGCTGTTCTTGAGTTAGTCTGATTTTGTCTGATTTTTATCACGTTGGTAAAGAATCAGTAATTCTGGCTCTTTCTGTTTTGTCTCCTGTGAGCAGAAAACTTGTGGACTAAAGATGAACCCTGGTCATCTTACTATACTTACTATGCTGAATATCAAGCAGAACATGCCCTGGCAGCCAAATGCCTGTCTGAAAGTGACCTGATTTCTACCCATATCAGCATGTGAAACCAAATAGGATGTCAACCTGTCCTGAGCATGGGAGGAATGGAGCTAGGAATTTTCCCTAAACTTTTACTGAACTTGCACGTCTTGGTAGCCTTTCGTGTCTCAGCAGACTGACTGTCCTTCCCTTCTCCATTAGTGCAAGGCAGAAAGTGAAGCATCTTGAACAAATGTAACAGACCTGAAGTCCGACAGAAGTGTAAAACACTGGGTTTTGTTCACAGTGGCTGCCTATCCTACTATGAATATGTGCAGGCAACTGCAAGTGATTACATTACTGTGGCTTAAATGAGATATTGGTCATTAGCTGATATACCTTAACTGATGGTCTGCATGCTACCAGCCTATTGTGAATGCTTTGAAAATGATCCAAGTGTGTTTTACTTTCCAACTGCAAAGGGCTGGAAGTGTGCGCGCTTTCAGTTGGCTTGGTTCAGCTCATGAGCTATAATGCACTCTGACATGCTAATGCAGTAGCCTGCTGTTATCTCAAGGTTTCCTTCACACAGGAACTGTGACTGGATTGTGTCTTTAGTAAAATTGTGAAGAGACAGCTCCTCACTGAACGGTGTTTTGGTGGGTTTTTTGTTGTTTTTGTTTGGTTGTTTTTTTAATGTGTTTTTTGTTTGGGTTTTTTGTTTGTTTCTGTTTGGGTTTTTTTTTTTTATTATTATTTCATTTTTTTTTATAGCAGTTGAAATTAAGTCATCTAGAGAATTCTCTTCAGGCCATAGAGTGGACCGAAGCATCTCAGCTGGTGACAATATCCTGTCTTCCCGATCTACTGACTTCACCCAGGATGAAGTAAATGGGCAATTGCATAGGTATGATTTACCCAGAGGAGTATCTAAAAGTGCAAGAGCAGTCTGAGAGGACTTACCAGCTAATTCCATGCTTCTGTAAAGACAATCTGTTAAGTCATTTGATGTATGATGTAGTCTGGTCTGAGACAGCTGTGATGGTGCTTGCCAAACAAAATACCCTTAATTGTGCCAGGAGCAGCTGTTCAATTCCTAAGCATCTGGTCCAGAATGGGAGAAATTTCAAGCAAGACATTATTAATGAACTTCACATGTATGCACAATGCAGTGTTCTGCGAATAAAACTTCCTGATTGCTTCCTTAGATGACTTGACTCTAACCTATGAAAAATCATTTACTAGTAAAGAAATAAGTAGGATTGTGGGAACAGGGCAGGAATTAACTTGCAGGAGGAAGAAAAATTAAGCATTTAAGTGGATTCAGAGGGTTTAAACATGCTGAGTTACTAGCATGGCTGACCAGAATCCCCAGTTTATCCTCTAGACAAGTATAGCAAGGGAGCAATATTACAAGTTCTCTCAGCAATGGGTTTCAACTCTTCTTTGAAACAGTTTCTGTCAAAAGAAGATGAAAGATCCTCCCTCTCCTTCTCCTGTTCATACCTTGGCTCCTCTATGAAGTCTTTGTCATATGTAGGACTGTGATGTTGTATCTTGGATGGGAACTAGGAATTCATTAGCAATTGGACCAAGGTTTACCAAAGTTTTTCAGGGCTTGCATGTATCCTTCAGACGTTAACAGCTTTTTCCTATAGCTAATTTGATTGGGCCAAATTTTAAACAGTGAGTGTAGAGAAATTATAAAAGCAAGTGCATTCCAGAAGTAAAGCACAGAATGGGTGGAGATGTGTTTAAGGAAAGGTTTTACCAATTCTTTGTGGATCTCATTTTTCAAAGTGCTTATCTGTTTGTGTCTAGCACTTCTGAAAATTGGACTCTGCTTAGAATTTTGTTTCTTTCTGGCCTGCGGATGCCTGTGTGTGGTTTTGGGGTGTTTTGGTTTTGAGGGGTTGGTGTGGTTTTGGTTGGTTTTTGGTTGTGTGTTGGTTTTTTGGTTGGTTGGTTTGGTTTGGTGTGGGGTTTTTTTGTTGGTTGTTTTGGGGTTTTTTTTCCCCCAGTTGTGCTGTTTCCATGGTGACATCTGGGACATTATATATTGTCAACAAATTTTCACTGGTTAGCAGCTGAAATGCCTAGTAGTCATGGCCCTATCCCAGCATTACGGGGTTTTTTTCTGTTGCCTGTCCTAACTGCAGCCAAGCACATATTACAAATGAGAATTTTATGGTCAAATTGCTTGCTTTGTGATGGAGAGATTATTTTTCAGCCGTTGGCTTGCAAGAAGCAAGCCAAATTGATAGCATCTTTCCCCCCACCTTGGTGAGAGGCTTTGCTTCTCTACAGTCATAATCTATTATTAAAAAGATATGTCCTCCATAATTTTTAATCTTTCTTTGTAAATGTATGTCTAAATCTCACTAATAGATGGATTTCAGACTGAAGGAACAGGTGCAGTATCCTGCAAGAGAAGATAGTATCTTTTCATTACATTCTTCCTTAGCATGCATACAGTAATTTGTATTTACAAATGCAGCCTCGAGTTACAGATATGGGAGTGCAGCCATTCACAGTTCAAGCACAGGGGTTCCTGTGTCAAGGTCTTTTGTTAATATGTTGGTTTTGCAATAGTTCGACATGCCTTTTCATTCTTTCATTCGTGGAAGCATACTTTAATTTGTTTGCAACACAAACAGAACAAATATATCACTGTTTTGGTCATAGTTTTGACCGATATAAGAGATGTGTCCTTCCTACTTAGGCAAATACCAAGACCTTCCTAGAAGAGGTATGTATGAGAAAAGGAGGGATGAATTATGGTTACTGCTATATCCCCTCTTCCTTAAGAGTATAGACTGGGAATTTAACTGCACAGAGATCAGTGAAATTACGCTAAGTCAGTCTGAGAGAAGAATGAGACCCTAGTAGTGGCATGTTTATTCTGGTTCTTTCCACAGGCACAAATGATTGTTATAGATGATATATGTCAGACTGGCAGCTGCCCCTGAATTGCTATTCCCTGCTACATTTTAGTAATGTAAGAATATAAATCTGTTGTGCTTTTTAGCTAATCAAGGCTAAATCTGTAATAGACTTGAGTTTACAATTGTGGCTGGCTGAAAAAGCCCATATCTTTTTATTTTGACATAAGGGCTTAAGCCCTACAAGGCCTTCTTAGATCTCTAGTGGTCTTGCTTTTCTGATAATCTGGTAAAAATCGCCCAAAGTCCAAATGTATTTCTATTGGAGAAAATGGTCTAAGTCATCTTTGTATGTTCACGTCCTGACTTGTCTCCTGGTTGAATATTCCCAGTGTCAGTCTGTCGTGCACTTTTTTTACACAGTTATTTCTGGCTTTGCAAGCGAACAGTTTTCTTTCTTCTCAATGCAAATGTAGGTTTCTGTGTGAGTTCCTTGCAGGTTGGGTTTTTTTGTTTGGCTGGTTGTTTTGGGGTTTTTTTAGTTTGATTGAGCGCTTTTTCTCAAATTACCACGCCTTGTTGTAAATGACTCCTGTATGAAATACTGTGGAACATTTTCCCACAGTTAGGTTTTGCTGCTTCTGTCTTCATCTCATCAATTCCTAAAGCATGCCAAATAGCAGTTTTCTGTGTTATTCTGAGAATTAGTTCTTTTCTGTTGATCTTGGCCTGTTTATTGGTGTGGGAAAAGATGAGGTGGTTCTGTGACACCTGGGCACATCGACACCAAGATCTGCTCTGCACCCTGCTAGAAAAGCAGCGGTTTTGTTTTGTTCTGGGGTTGGTTTTGGTTTTGGTTGTTTTTTGGTTGGTTTTTTTTTTTTTCAATTTTATAGTGTTTACTACCAGCTTATTTTATAAAACCCTTTCCTGAAGAGTTCGCAAAGATGTGAGCCATCTGTGTGACCACTGTGTCACTCTTTGGTATTGTGACTCTGGTTGCATTACTTTGTATCTGGAGTGCTCACAGTCCATCTGCCCAGGTTACTGCAGTGGAACTCTGTGAAGGTCACTGATGGCTATAAAAACACTTCTTAGTGTATGGAAATACAGATCCAGGCCTTTCTTACCTATTGCTGAATAAAGAGGGAAAGAAAGCTCATTTATCACTCAAAAACTATGGTGGTGAAGCTGTTGGTTCTTCCTTTTTTATCTGTTAGCATATTATAGTACGTATGTGATTACCATGACTAGCAAAAGTGAACTGAAAACCCAACTCTTGAACTAAAGTAAATAAAATGACAAAAAAGCAGCAACAATGAGACTGGTTTATGGTGAGAGATATTTAAATATGTCTGTGGCCCACAGCTTGGGGTTTTATCTAGCCGATCTTAGGTTTTTGGTTTTCTTTTCCTAGTACCTCCTCCTTTGAAATGAGACAAATGTAATACTTGTAATACTCTTGAGACAGGTCGGAGGCTGCTGAGATGGCTCTTTGCAGACATGCCAGTTAGCACGTCTCTCTCCGTAATAATTAGCATGTACAAATGTAAAATAAGACAATTCATTTCATTTAAAATACAAAAGGAACACTTGCTCAGATCTCCCTGCAAGGTGAAGCAGAGGTATGGAAGGGCTAATCAGCACTGACTAAGCAGCATTCCCAGGGGAGGAGGCAAGATTAAATGTCTTGAAAATCCTCCTAATCACCCTTTCTGATGGTCACAAAGGGTTCTTTTGATGGCGCTGATAACACGGGGACTTTCCATTTTAATCTCATCTTTAGATGGCACCTTTTTCGATCTCCTGCCTTTGGCTCTTCTATTTTCTTTTTAAGTATGGTGAGCTTTTTTCACATAGCTGTTATTTCAGTTTAACCTTTTCTCCTTTTGAGAGAAAATTGACTCACTAGAGCAAACATGAGTATAGATTCTGAATTACGTTAGAGACTTGCTGTTTCCTGGTAGCCTCAATTTTTGTACCTGGGAAAGAATACTGATGCTGGGGGCAGGGAAGGACAAAGTATCTTCGCACAGTCATGGACTACATTTTAAAGAATGGTATTCTTGCCGCACAAGCAGACTGTGAAATAGCAGCAGCTGTTTTATGTTCTCAGTGTGAACAAGGAACCTGTGTGCTGTGGGAATTTATTTCATAGATGCCATCACAGCTTTTTGCTCTTTTGACAAAGCCTTCAGGGTGTTCTACAAATCTTACCACAGCTGGGAGCCAGGGAGGCTGCCTGTGTCTGCCAAGATTGTGACCTGTACCTGGAAGAAATAATAGTCAGTGCCATAAAAGGATGCATTCCTGTGCTGTAGCATACCTGTTTGTGCCTCAGATTGAGTCTCTGTGTGTGATAAATGCAATGGAAAGCAAGCTAAAGATCTATTACTTATTTGCAAGGGACTTAACTGAACCTGTTTAATCCTGTTGTCCAAAGAACCATGTTTGAGTAGGATAGACAGGTGGATACAGCCAAGTTTAGAAGCCGCTCAGTGAATACATGCCCCGGGGCAGTACCTGTAGTGCCACTGTTCCTTTCCGTTTGCAGTCTCCCTGAATTTTGAGCAGTCTGTCATGCTGTCACAGCATGTACTGCAGGTTTCACTTGGTTGCAGACTTATTATACATACATAATTCTCCATGCATTGCTAACCCTTTCCATCTCCTCCTACAGTGAGTTTCCCTCAGCCTTCACCAGCAAACCTAAGATCCCTCGCACTCCCGAAGTGCAGAGTGCCAGCCCTAGAAAGGGAAAGGTCCCAGCCATTGCTCCCCAGTTCTCTCAGTCTGGACCCCAACATATAAGCCGGCCCAGCTCCTCAGGATCATCCACAAGGAGCAAACAGAGTAAGTGGAAAAAGTCATCATTCTGTGTGTCAGACCTTGGGAGGGAATGAAGGGAGCACTGTAGTACTTCTCCAGGAATGAAGTTGTATGCTGCAAATGTGCCAGGAGTATATGACATTGTACTTGTCATCTGCAGGATATACAGCCATGTAATTATATCCTGCTGAACACTGCTCCTATTTCCAGGCTGTTGTGTGAACAGTTACAGAGACATGCTTTTTCCTGTATCTGGGTGGAGAAAAGTGGCCCAAATTCTATGCTTCTATGATTCTGTGGATTCTCAGAAGTTTGGGGGGAAGCTTCTAGTCTGACTTCCTCTAGATTTCATTAGACCTTTTCCTTATCTTTGAACACTTTTGCTCCACTCTTGTAAAGCGTTTAATGTTCTTCAGTTTGGCTCCCTGGGTGTGTCTGCACTGCAACTGAATGTAGACCAGATGTCAGGCAGTTCAGAAGACAGGCACAGGACAGCCTAATAAGGAGACAGCCAAAACTTGGTGTGCTGCCTGTGACAGTCATCATTCTGCTGGAGACTCGTATTTAAGAACCACATGGATGTCTCATTGCCTGAAGAGGTTTAAGTAGTACTAGTTTCCTTCCAGTGGGCTCAGAAGAGGTCTGTAACTTGAGGCCCGAGGGAAAGGCTGGACACTTGCTTTAAGCCAGACAACACCAGCCCAAGAAAGCAGAAATGTTATTTCAGATGCTCTTACAACAGTAAATGTGTATGGTATATAAGCTGGGGAGAGGTTTGAAAGAAGAGCGAAGAAAGATGCGTTCTTCAGTAATCAGCATGATTTTTCCCTGGAGTGTGGGTATGACTAGCTGGATTCATCAATGAAAATGGCAGGAGCTATGTGCTGTATATTCTCATTCCAAACGCATTTGAACAGGTTTAGTGATGATTATTTGATCACAATCCAACATCAGCTCTATTCTTTAGATGTAACTTATCTTTAAGCATTTCACAAATACATGGTAACTCATTGTACCTTACAAACCTTTGCAAGAAATTTTAGGTATGTGTATATCCTTAGCTCCTCATTACAGGTAGGGAAAATGAAATACAGAGAATTGAAATAACCTAGTAAATAAGCAATAGAACTGGAAAGAGCTTTGTAAGTCTTCTGTGTTGTTCACTGATTGTTGTTCCACACAGTTGCATGTGCAGGGAGATAGGGTGGTTTGCATTCAAGGAGTACAGGTGAGGCAATGGTAGGGAATGTCCTTGGTGGTGAAGGGAGGTTTTGACCTAGAGAGTACTTGCTTGAATGGTCCTATGCTTAGGTAATTTTGCCAACCCTTTTGGATTTACTTATGCTGCATATGCCATGTGCTTTACCTCTTACTTTTCTGTTTCCTGTGATAGTAGCACTATTCTGCCCTGATTGAATGTGGTGTTAACACCTGAGAGTGTCCCTGCTTCAGTTCCTCTTTCAGTTCATTTACAAAAGCACTAGCCAACTGAAAAGGAGAAGCTCTGCTGAAGAAGGGAAAAGCATAGTGTGTGTGTGCACATAAATACTCCTCCACATGTTCTACTTTCTCCAGGACAGCTTTACACTCCTGGGTGCCGATGTCCTATGAAAGATGAGACATACATATGTTGCTCTCAGAGGGCTCTGGAGAAAGTTCCTTTTCCAGTGGCACAGTGTTTAATGTATTTTATCTTGAAATGGCATCAAAGCAGAGCATGATCAGAATTGTATATCACTTGGGTTTCTCTGCTAATTCAGTATGTAAGTCCAGACTCTTTGGATCTTCTGACTTTTTCTGAGTAGGATTTGTCCTGCAACACACCTCTTAGCTGTATCTGTGCATCCTAAAGCTGAATGTATAGCGGGCATCCCATCTTACTATGTGTCCATTTAGCTTTTCTCCTGAGTTTCCTATTGGGGTTCCAGGTAATTGTTTACTATCTGCCCACAGGTGCCATGAGACAGACTTGGTGTCAGCAACTGAATGTTAAACTCTTTATCTTCCTGCTAAAAATAGCAAAGAAATTATTTTGCAAAAAAGGTCTTGTTCCATTCACGCTGTGTATGTGTCCTGCATTGCTCTCTGCTGTCACAGAGCACCTGTTAGTTGCTGTACATCTTGTCCAGGCTTTCACAGGCTTTTTATGAATGGGAAAAGTGAGAGGAAGGTGATAAGGACCAGATTTCAAAGGACTAAAAAGGGCTTTAAGCACTTGAGGTTCTCAAAGGTAATTCCGAGCTGTTACTTAAAGATGCAGGGAAGGCATTTGAAGCAGGTGAGCCCCTAATGTTTCCCTAGTAAAGCTCTGTGCAACTGTTCCTTTAATTTCCTAGCTGACTCATCTGTAAGTCAAAATTGTGTCTAATGCATAGATACCAGTAATCGGTAGATTTCAGCAGTTGATGCCTCCCGTTTGCCTGCTGCAGATGTATGTAGGTTTTTACATATCAAGAGATTCTGTCCTAGTGGAAGTTTGTGTTTAGTTTGTGGATTTCTTGGTATTTCTCCAGAAATGCAAGTTTTTATAGTTGATGGACATGATCAGGAAAGGATTAGTTCTGATTGTACTTACTTGATGTGCTCACTTACCTTAGAGACACATGTTTAGCTTGCTTTTAATATTTATTTATAGGTGAGTTTTCTGGAAATAAGTTGTTTTTGCATAAACCCAGCTGGACTGTTCCTCTTGGCACTTGGAGTGTGTGGAATGCCTGAGGAATGCAGAGGAAGCACAGCTACAAGTGGAGCTACAGTCCTGAGGCTAGATTCCTGCCTGAAATGTAGCCTGCTGCTGTTACCTGAGCTCTAAAGTTGTACATTAAAGCAAAACCAAGCTCCTCCAAATGAAATCAGCCTTGCTGGGGTTTTCTGCGGATTCTACTTCCTAGCTGGTACAGGGACGACACTGGCAGCATGGCTGGAGCATTTAGCCTTTTTCAACTGTGCTTATGTGCCCCATGTGGGCATAGTTGAATGGTTCAATCTACCCTGTTCCTTACTCTGCATCTGTTCCAAGTAACTCTGTGTGGGCATGCTGAAGCTGTTCACAGTGTACCAAGTTCTGTCTAAGGCACAGTGGAGCCAGAGTAGTTATCCTGGGTTCAACAGTAGCAGTCATTTTTTCTTCTTCTTAGTAGCTGGTGCAGTGCTGTGTTTTTGACTTTGGGCCTGGGTACAGCACTGATAACACCGACGTTTTTAGTGGCTGCTCAGTAATGTTTACTCTGACCAAGGACTTTCTGAGTCTCATGCTCTGC
>WYDI02004303.1:32099-114861 GCA_009867235.2 Psittacus erithacus | reverse complement strand
GCTTCTCTGGGCACCCTGTGCCAGCGCCTCAGCACCCTCACAGAGAAGAGCTTCTGCCTAAGAGCTCATCTCAGTCTTCCCTTTGGCAGGTTAAAGCCAGGTTAAAGCTGTCCCTACAGGCCCTTGTCCAAAGCCCCTCTCCAGCTTTCCTGCAGCCCCTTTAGGCACTGGAGCTGCTCTAAGTTCTCCCCTTAAGGAGCCTTCTCTTGTCCAGGCTGCCCCAGCCCAGCTCTCTCAGCCTGGCTCCAGAGCAGAGCTGGTCCAGCCTTCGCAGCATCTCTGTGGCCTCCTCTGGACTCGCTCCAACAGCTCCATGTCCCTCTTGTGTTGTGGGCCTCAGAGCTGAAGGCAGAACTATAGGTGGGAGCATCTGAGTTTATGGAAGCTCAACCTCCTCATCAATCTTTAACTCACTATTAGGTACCTGCACTGGTACAAATGGTTCCTGCTGCTGCCAGATCAGATCAATGGATTTTTACCTTCACCTCACACACCTGCAGATACTACCAGAAAAGAGAGAGGCCTTGGTAACAGGAAATCTCCAATCTGTCCTTCATTCACTTTCCTGTTCTCCCTGAACTTAGAGGTATTCCCTGTAACACTGCTGGGTAGCAGGGAAGCGTGCTCCCTCCTTCCCCCTCCAAACCAGTAACTACCTCAGCTCCCCCTGCTATAATCCCCCCTTCCTTTAAACATTTCACTTTATTTATACAAATTCCTCATGATCTTTTCTGTTTTAATCTTTCTGGCCACTGCTGAATGATGTTTTGTAGAAGTGTTTAAGGAAACCTCAGCTCTGTTTAGATCTATGCACATAAAATGCAGTAGGTAGCACAAAATAAACTTTCCCATAATCCTTATAAATCTGTCTAGTTTCAGAAGATTGCTCTGCGTGGGAGAACACTGAGGTCACTCCAAAGCCCTCATTGCCAAACTCCTTTGGCAATCTTTCCCACCTTCTCCTTGTCCTCACCCCTCTGCTCCCCTTCCCCACTCCGTTCTGTCATCATTCCCCTTGTTCCTTGACTCATTTTCATACTAATTCCCGTGCAGCTGGAAGGAAACACACGTGATGGCAACGTGAAATAGCAATACTGAAGACCTTAAGGAAAAGCACAAGGCAAGATGAGCATTAAAGGAGCGCTGATTGGAGCTTGATGAGCATTTTGTCCTGAACAGAAGACCTTTTCTCACCTATTAGCACAACAGAGTTCAGATCATGACTTCCAGGAGCAAAAACTATAGAAAATAAGATCATCCAGCAACTCCTTTTAGCAGGTTTCCATTCTTCAGCATTTTCTAGAAGCTGAAAGAGCAGCTCAAAGCCTGCGTTCAGTAAATCCCACTGCATAAATAGCACCGCTGAAAGCAGAACCAAAGCTCTGCTCTGCTATCATGCTAGAGAGCCAATAAACTAAAACAACACTCATGAAATCACTTAACCAAGAGGAGCTTTCCCAGTCGTGTTTCATTAGAAGAATGGCATTCAGCTCTGAGCCCAAAAAGCAGCAATCATGCTACAGGATTCATAAAATGAACTTCAGCAGACGCAGTTCCACAGAAAAACATGCACTGAGGTTCTCTCTAAAAAATTCCCCAGCTAGCAATGTAAGGAAAAATGTGTGTAATGCCCTGATACAACTGACAAGAAAAACAGAGAAAAAGATTTATAGAGTAAATTCATTAAGCTTTCAACTCGCATTCCATCGTTCTGGAGTCCAACTCAAATTACTCTATGAAAGCTCTTTCTCATGGAACTAGATGAAATTTAAGATTACTTTTAATTACAAAGGGTGTGGGAGAATGTTTTCATGGGAGACAAATACCTCTACACCTCTTACCAGTGTGGATTTAAGAGGCTCACAACAAACAGAAACTGATTTATGAGCATTGGGGCATCATTGTGTCAGGCTGCAGCATGGTCGGAGACTTAATTTCTTTACTTTTACTGCCACGCATATATCTTTTGCAAGTTCTAATTGGAAATTAAAATGGCAGAACTTTTATGGGAGGAAAGTTTATTACTGCTAATGGTTTTCAAAACTAGGCTACAGAAAAAATATTAAACGTGGTGATGATGTGTTCTTTTTAATTTAAATCTAGTTGTACTTTCAATAACTTTTTACATAAATCACGGTCCTGCCAAATTGTTGCTCTGGTTAATCAAATGTATCCTGTTTATTGAATAAATAGTGGTCTCAACCTTGCTTTTGTTTGGGTATGAACAATTGGGTAGGAGCTATTAGCTCACACACAGATTGCAACCCTTCTTTTTATCAAGATTGTCCAAGTTTGCCAAACAGAAACCCTTTCTACTATTGCCTGCAACGCTGCCAAACTCAACCATTTCAGATGAAGCTTTCCATGCCATGCACTGATTGGTTTTTAACTAGCCAAGTGGTTCAGCAACTTCAGAGGAAAAGGATTAAAACAAAGGTACAAACCCCGCTAGCAGCCTGTCACTGAAGACAGATAACACAATACATGTGCCAGAGGTCAGCTGTAGGTTAACAGTGACATTTCTGACCATCCAAGCACTTGACTTTGCAGAAAAATAACCCCCCTGCTTTTAAGGCAGCTCATGTTGGTATGTAACAAAAACTAAGCCTGTGCCTGGTGCTGAGCATTCATTTGCACACATTTATACCCAGCTGTAAGTGACACAATAAATGAAACCCACCAAAATGCCAAATACAACTTTTGTACACAGAAACCCAGAACATCTTTGACATGTGGACGCTCTGCATAAGGAAGCAAGATAGAAAGAAGCAGCCAGCTGAGGTTGGTGAATTATCAGTTGTACAATTTAAACCTTAAACTATTTTCCTTTTTTGATGGCTTTTGAAGGTGACTGCCTTCTGCTCTAGGACTCCTCAAATGGCAGAGGGTAACTAGGGACTGATGCTGCCACAGGAAGGCCACAGCAGCCCTGGTGAGACAGGTAGTTCACCACCTCTGGAAGGCTGGCTGCAGCTTGGGTGTGGAGGGCTGTGAGAACAGGGTTTGGAGGGGTATGGAAAGACTTCAAGATACAATAAGTCAATTCTTGCTTTTTTAAATTCAACAGACAGGAACAAAAGAGAGCAAAATTCTTTGAGCGTGATTTGAGTGCCCAGCCCTCACCTGGCCATAGCACCCTGTCCTTATCTCTGCGCATCACGTATTTACCGCTGGGTCTTGTAAACCTAGAACCCAGACTACATTCTGTAGACAACCTTTTTGCCCTCTAACTTCTGTCCTCCATCCTATTTTCAACTTTTCCAAAGGGGTGGAGAAGAGCTGTAGAAAACACCATGATGCAATTAGAGGGTCATTAAGTCACTGCTGGCACTGTGTCCTGCTCCATGATTGCTTGCTCTTGCTGTCTGCCCCGTGCCAGCAGTAAGTTCTGTGGCTGAGCTGTGATCCAGATCAGGGAACTGATCCAGCTGAAAACTAACTGAACCGATAAAATGGTAATGTCAGCACAAGAGAGAGAACAGGGATGAACAGCAACAGCAGCAGCAGTTTGGAGGATGGAACCACCCTTTCCAGCAATGCAGCAGCCATGGTCCAGATTAAAGTAACCATATAAATACAATTTAAGAGTTGTTAAATCACCCCAAGGTGCTGTAATGAGTTCTTTTATAAATGTACACCCCAATTTGCTTTGCAGGTCCATCACATGAGTCCCTTCGTTTTGCTGCCGTGCCTATAAAGGCATTCAGAAGGGATGGAAGACTTCGCTCGTGCAAAACATTTTGCAAAAGCTAATTATAACTTCTGAGCTGTCTCACAAAAAACAGTCACAAGATCACGTGCAGAGGCACAGGTTCTTCAGGTTAAGAGTGGTTTTATATCCCCACACTATCAGGGGACTGGATCTTCCTCTCAAGAAAATGCATTTCATGCTCATGTACTTCTAAAGGGAGGATCCGCTTCTTTATGGCAGGAATTTCAGGCTCTGCCATTCACAAATATGGGATTCTGAAACCACATCCTTCAATAAAAGAAATGAAGATGAATGAACATTAAGAAATCATTTATGCAAGCCAAGCAATTAAATGGAACTGATGTCCAGGTGACCATAAGCACTGTCGGTTACTGTGCTTCCAAGCTAAAGTTATTCCTTGAACTGAGATGATACTATTTTGATTCTAATTCATTTTCCAGACAAGAAGTACATCTTCTTTAATATTAACTGAAGTTTACCTGGTACTTCTTGTGAATCTGTGCTGTCTGTTAAGTTACAACTTTAGATTGGTTAATACCATCTTTCAAGCATCAGTACCTCCATAAAAATGCCAATTACACTTGGAAGGAGTGCACGCAAGCTCACAAGTTCCAATTCCCTCATTCGCTGATATTTCTGAAGACTGGATGGGGGCAAAGAATTGGTTGTGAAAAGTCAAGCCCCTTGCTAGAAAACTGCTTGAAAATTGCTTGTCTGTGTCACTCTTCACTTGGAAGAGCTGTTGCAAAGTAATCCTTCTACTTACAAGCTTCTAAATAGCAGCCAGCGTTGAGCCACCCGAGTAGAAGAGAATCAGCCGCTCAGGTGATGAGTGAAGGACAGCCCCAGCCACTCAGCCCTGGGAAGATCAATGCCGTTGGATGCCTGAAGGGACTCACTGAGCAGAGGGGCATTTGAGCAGTCACTGCACCCCTTAGCTGAGGGTATGACCCCCACACCTCCATCAGCTTTCAGATGTGGAGAGAAAAAGGGAGAAAGTAAGAAATAACACAGAGCCCGATGGCTACTGCAGTCCCAGAGGGATGGGAAAGGTGACATATGGGTGATGCAGGGCTGACACCTGAAGGACTCCAGGCCTGAGAAGGAAGCCTTGTTTGCACTCCACAGTCTGTCACTACAGCCCAGGTGTGACTCCTTCTATGATGACATGGGGATTAATAGTCTTGCTTATTTAGACTCTACCTAAGTTATAAACCCAGGCACTGGGCATGGAAGAAAGAAGCACTCCCAGCATGGACACCATGGCAGAGATTATACTGTGGTTTAACCTTCCTAACCATGCTGGGCAGGGAAACATGCTACGCTGTGTAATGTAACCAGCCCAGGGTCAGTGCTGTCACCTACAAAGTTTCCTGGTGAAATCAAAGATGCATCTTCATGTTTTGACTGTGACATCCAACCTGAGCTGCAGGAGAAGGTTTGCACTTGGGGAAGGGCAGACTCCTACTGAGTTAACTCCATGGGTCAAGTCTACAGAGGGAGGTGTGGAACAGTGTTCACAGAGGAAGTTCACAGGGGACTTTTGTTGTACTTACACAGAATTTGGTGTCAACAAATACAATGTCTCTTGACACAGCACACAGGCCACCACACTGACTGATAGATTGGAAGTTAAAAGGAATCACTATGATAATCTCCTGTGACCTCCCACGTGTGCCAAAATCAGAGTTTCCTCAAGCTAGTGGTAAATTAAGACCACAACCTGCAGCTCTGTAACTGCACAGGAATTTGTGTCCAACTTTGAAACTCAAGCAGTGCATTTGAACAGCAGAGAACCAACCACCTATCTGTGTAAGACATCTCAATGGTTGTCTGTTTTCAGGGATTACGAAATACACAATAAAATCAAAAGCACCGCATTGCTAGACTGAACAGATCCAGTTTCTAGCCTCCAGATTGCTTTCTCCTCTTCCTAGCAAACAATGCGCCAGCATCCACCCATTTGGGTCCCTCTCACACAATCTGAGAAATTAAATAGCCTCAACATTCTTGATTCCTCACTCCTAAGTTTTCCAGACCAAAAAATCACCTTATGCCTCATTCCTGAACGCACTTCAGTTTGTGAATCCTTCTGTAATCACTGCTCAAAAATGAAACCAGTATTTCATCGTGGGTTGTACGACATTGATGGTAAAAACCCCATTTCCATGTGGCCACTGGTTATACACAAAAACTATACTAACTCCCCAAAATAACTGTGCAGAATGTAATTACTGACAAGGTTGGTTTATCACTTGGATCTGTTTACATAAATAAAGGCCCGCTACACGTAACCTGCATTATTCAATTCATCTGACATTAAAATTTACCATCTTGGGGGACTGTTCCCTATAGTTCTATAAACCACTGACTCCTGCAGTTTACACTTCCAGATGCTATCAGTATTTTACTGCATGACAAAATCAAGATACTGAATAGAAGCAGGTAGGGATCAGCATCAGTAAAAGCTCTGCTTTTTGAGACATTCTCCCAGAAACCCTTAGCACTGGATAATGTTTCTCTATATTCAAGGGCTTGTTTAAGAAATATCAGTTAACCAGATGTTATCATATTCAGTAAGAATTACCTTGATTTCGTATAATTTAGATTGCATAAACAAAACGTAGCTTTATATGAAATCTTAGACCACGCAGAATTCACATTTAGGGAAAATTACTTCCCATGAACTACTGAACACCATTATCAGGTTTCTTTGACAATATCTACTCTCTTCAGAGTCCTGTCGATCAACATTAATTCTGCTCGTGCCCTGTAACATTCACTGAACACATCACTTCCAAGATCTAGTTCAAGATGCCCCTGCTCATTGCATGGGCCTTGGACTAGCTGAGCTTTGAAGGTCTCTTTCAACCCAAACCATTCTATGATCCCATGAAGTGATTTTCTATTGAATTCATATCCAGGTAGACATGGCACTGCTGCTGATCACACCCTACTCACCCTTTGTAAATGCTGACCCAACATTTGTGTTACCTCCTGCTTCCTGACACAGGTACTTGAGCTGTAGCACTTGCTGTTCAGCATCTTGGGTATATGCATATAAACCACTCCAATGGTCCTGTGGCTTCTAAAAACATCATGTTTGGGTTTTTCTTAATATAGAAACAGTTACTTAGGGAATTCTTCTATCTTCTCTGTGCTGCTGTGGCCAGTTCTACTGCCCCCATCTAATGATTTCCCTTATTTTCTTTCATTAGCAATCTTTATTTCATTAATACCAATAATTCCTAGCCTTATTCCCAGTCTCCTATTTTCCCTTCATTTTCATTTATATGTATGCAAAGGCATGTTTTCATGTGTATATTGGTATGGCAGCTCTCGTTTCTTTTTACACTGGCTTGGAGGAGGAGAGAGGGAGCTTGTTCACACTGACAAAGTCCCACGGCTGCAGAACTGTGACTTTTACAGCATCTGCTGCAGTTTCCTTAAACCATTCCCAATTATCATTCCCAGTGTTTGGTTTAGGGTGTTGGTTTTTTTCCCTTTTCAACCCACTTTGCTTGTAGTTGCTTTAATCTTTGGGAAAACAGCCCTTTTAAAGAATCAAGTATATTCATTATACAATTAATGACTCCCAGTGGCCTTCTCTAGCGTGAGATGCTTTGACAGAAGGGAAGTTGAGCAGATTTATTTGCAATGGCACTTCACAAGATCTTGTTTCAATTTCTTGGCCATGCTGCTTTCTGGGACAAGTAGGTCATTGCACATAAACAGAGAGCACTGCCACAAAGCTTTCGTTATCTTCCTCAACTGGAAATAGGAATATGAAAAATCAAGTGAAACACTAAGTTATATTCCTGGTTTTATACTGGCTTAACACTCCTGTTACTGGCCTGTTTTCTGTGTCCTACAGACGTGATGAAGAGGCAACAGCGAAAACAAATACTGCAAAAGTGAAGGGTGGAAGAAAGGAAATAGGATTATTCCCATTTTACCAAAAGAGAATTGAAGCACTGAAAGATTAAATGTCTTGCTCACAGTCACACAGGGAAAATGAAGAAGAATCTGGGATTGAACTCAGATCTCCCACAACACAGTCCAGTACACTTCAACCACAAAACCATTCCTCATCCATAATGACTAGCTCCTGGCACGCACATACCATTAACTGGCCAGGGGAAGGGACACTTCTAGTCAAGGCAATATTAACACTTCATTGCAAAACGGTCACTGGACCATCCCTTGGACTGCAGGATCCAACAGAACTGATGAGATGATGAAGCAACTTAACCGTTAACTCAAGCTTGATTCCTCTTGTAAAAACGGCAATGATGTAAACTCGGCGCAGAGGCTGAGCCTCCTGTTTTCTGGAATAAACACATTTGATTCATATGCTGATTTATTTAAAAAAATGGAGCTCATTTAAAATGGGGTGAAGCTTTTGGCATTCTCAAGTCACTAGTTCATGTAATGTTACCATACCAGAGGATCTTCGTGTTCCTGCCAAACTTGCAGCCAGCAGAGTCTTTTACTGGTGATAGTTTAACGTTACAGCCCTGTGAGAAAGCAGGCATTTCCCATGATATATGGGGAATCATTTTCTTATTGGCAAGGTCATTGGAAAATTGCAAAATATTTTGCCTAAAACAGAGGGAGTTTCATCCTACTTTGTGTAGGAATGTGCAAGGAGGCGGGGTGGGGGAAAGAGAAAAAAGATAGAAGACAGCTCCACAGCTTCCAGGGGATTTTGGTTAAAGGATATGGGAAAAAAGGCGTTTTTGTTTCAAAGTGTTAGTGTGTTGCTATCAAGCCTGCTATGTATTACACTTCCTCCTAGGAACTGCATATATAGTATACACAAGTATAACAGCCTGAACTACCCTTGCTTCATCTTCCGAAGCTCATCCCTGGGATCCAGCACTACACTTCAAAACTCTTGGACTTCAACCTGAAACTCAGCAGGAGGAACAAGGACATGTCCCCTTCAACTTCACCCCCATGTCAAAGCACAACGAGGACTGATCCTGAGGGAAGCCCCAAGAAAAAGCAAAGAGTGGCACCAGTATTCCAGCAGAAACCTCTTTTTCCTTTTCAAGGAAGCACCACTCCTGCTTGCTGCCCAGGAACATTATTATCTCAGAATGAACCTGCTGAGGTTTATCACTATCACTTGATAACAAATTGCCGCTGCTGAAGAGCAAAACTAACAATGCCCATCTTGGCATTTGGTCTTTGGCCAAACAGACATTTGGATACTAGAAGGGAAATATATTGCTTTGAAGACTTGCTCTTTGCTCAGAAACACGGGAGAGCCCCAGCACGTCCTTGGAGGAATCCCACACTTTAGGGACAAGGTAAATGAGGGAAGAGGCAGGAAGCCCTTTTCGAGCAACCCCTAAGAAAGTGCTGCACAGCGTGATGTGCTTCAGAGGCTTTACTGTGGAGTTCACTACTCCACAAAAATACTCAACAGTTTCTCCTCTGCAATGAGCTTTACCTGCAGAGAGAGAGAGGGCTGTAAAAGAAAGCAGTAACTGTGGCCACATGTACAGGCCTGTGTGTCCTGCAGGAGTCACGTTCTCCTGCCCCCTGCCTCGCATTGCCCCACTGCAGCACCTGGAGGCTGAGTGCTCCCAGGGCAGAGCAGTAGTTGTTACACACACCCGGATCCTCCGCGCCCGATGCAGCCGGTCAGCATGACTTGGATCCACCGACAAGCTGTGTCTTGTGCTCAGGAGCTGCTCACACTAAATTAGGCTTGGATTATTAAGTCTTCAAGAGTATCACCAAAACTGAATTAAGACTATTATCCATGTTATGTCTGCCAAAGGTAACTCATCTAAGGTATGGCTCCATTTCCTTTTTTGGTTTCTGAACTCAGGATGTGCAGAAAGAAACCTCATTTTATTTGCAGTATCATGGAGTCCCCGGATCCCCTGGCACCAGAGGTGGCTTCAAACTCCTTCAAAGCAGGGGCCAGATCCAATGCCAGAGTAGATGTGTACAGATCTGGGGCCTGCTTCTGCCCACCATGGAAATGGATCTCAACTCTGATCCTTGTCTCACAGACCAGATGTGCAGAGAACAGACCTAGCCCAGGAGGGAGACAGATGGTTCCCCAAAGTCTGAGGCTTCAGGTGGTATTATGTCACTGTGTTTTCATTATGAAGGCTCCTGAATCGGCACCCTTGTCCAAAAAACCTGCAAAGCTGACTCTTCCATCCCCATTGTCCATTAGGAAGCTGCTGGTATGAAGAATTCCGGTCATCTGCATCCCAGCAGAGCACTTTTATCCCCTGGGGCTGCTCAGAGACAGGTCTGTCAGAACCAGGGCAGGGAAAGACATGACATGTACTGCAGTGATGCTCTGTCACAGCCATCATCTGTCACGACCCCAACTCAGTAGCTGACCTTAAAGCTGTCTGGCTGTGGTTTGTAAATGCATCTGGAATGGGGATGCTCCTGGAGGGATCTTCCAGGAAAAACACATTAGACAATGCTTTTTTTTCCTTTTTAAATACATGCAGGATTCATAGCTCAGAGTTTGCAGCTATAACCCAAAACGCTCAGACAGTAAATCTTGTCGGTGCAGAACCAAGTCCTTGTCCTGGCTCAGCAGGATGTATTCGATGAGGTGGTGGCATGTGCTGGAGGGTTAGGATGAGTTTGTGCAAATTTATCACTGGCTCCCAACTTGGTCAGATATTTCCCCTCTTGCCTCCCAAATCTGACTCTCCACAAAACTCAGGTAATAAACGTCATCTGTTCCGAATTACACAGCATGATCCCACCCCAGTGCCTCAGAGCTGGCAGGGCTGCAGCACGCCGTCGCTATGGCTCGAGGCAGAAGTGTAGCTTATGTATCTCCAAATATTTGCCTGAAAACGCTCTCTTTGGATCAGTTTTTTGACATTTGCTTGAACCGTTGTCAAGAAACACCCACCCAGTGTTATTGTGCTATGCAGAGAAAGTCATGCAGGCTAACATTCCAGATGACGAGCTCTCCAGCAACGTGTTGTCCTCTTGAAGGGCTGGACACAGCTTCCCAGTGAGGCTGGTATCAACTGTCAGCAAAACTCCCGATGCTCGCAGGTTCACAACAGCATCAATGAACTCAGAATCCAGATGCCTGCACTCATGCAATTCCCATTAATGGCCACGGCAGCAGTGAGCATGTACATGTGTGCTTTTCCCTTTCATTCCTCCCCACATCGGAAGAAGAGCAAACACCTACACTTTCTATTTTATCTAAGGTGACCCTTCCATTCTGAGAGCTCTTATCACCCCCTCCAGACACCTACATGGAAGCAATGGAAAACTATCCCATTACCACTCACTGAAGAAAGATGTCCATCTTTCCTTTTCCTCCCTGCTTCTGCTGCAAAATCCATTTTCAGTTTGGCCTTTCTCTTTCCTCAGCTTGGGTTTCCTTATGTTGTACTTTTAGTGCAAAGACGAAGAACTGAAGCAACTGCTATGAACAACCTTGGTTTATCCAGGAATGCATTTGGGGACAAGGGACTATCTCATTCTTATCTTGAAACTGTTCCTTTCTCCTGCCCATAAGGTATCATTTCCCTGTCACCACGCCAGCCCACTGAACACAATTCAGTTGGACAGACGCCAGCCCAGTATTAATTCAGACTCTTGTTAACTTCAGTGTTTCACAAAGCCTGGTGTAAGAGCTAATGAGAAATCAGAATCCGGCGCCATGGCTGGAACAAAATCAAACCATGAAGCTCCTTCCCGACCTATTATAAAAATTACAGTGTGGAAAGTGAATTTAATGGTGCAGAGTGCTTAATTGTAATATCAGTGAAGGCTTTGATCTGGGTGATTCCTGACATCACAGAATGAGGAAACTCCCTTAACGATCTGAAAACCCACACGAATGGTTGGGGAAGGAAATTTGGTTTCTATGTCTATATTAAAAAATGTTATTAAGTCTCAGGAAGAATTGTGTTTGGGGGGGGATGTTTGGAAAGGGATCTGGATCACAGAGGGAAAAAAGGCAAACAAGACACTGAGGGCATTTTTAGTGCAATGGAATTACAGTGGCCTGGTACAACTTTGCTGAGGATTGAATATGCGCATGTTCTCAGATGTGTCGTTTCTTTAGCCCAGAAGAAGTTGTGCCTTAGATGCAACCCTGCTCTCAGAGCTCCTTTTACCTCCGGGATGGAGGATGAATATGTGCCCTCTGGCTAACGCAAGGTACATGCATTTCCAAACCAGATGACTCAAGCTGTTGCATATGGAAAGAAGAGACATGGCTCCACTTACTCTTCCAAATGACAGGATGTGAGCTTCCTCTGATAGAAGCTGGACAAAGACCCAGGCAGAGAGGAAGAAACTTTCACCCCAGGAATCAAACATCACTCACACTCCCATCCTCCTTCCCTAGAGGTCTAAACAGTTGAACTAAGCACTTAGCAAGAGGTTACACCTTCAGCTGGCAATGAAGAATAAGCACAAGTTTTACAGGTTCTGCCCCCCTTATACTGGATCTTTTGACGTACCTTAACGTCAGAGATGATATTTCATTGAGCCAGGGCTCCTGAAAGGAAGAATTTCCTGCACCTTAGGCTGCTGACAGCTGCCAGACTTGATCTGGCAAGATTTCCTTCATCGGCTGATGTGAAAAACAGAACCTTCGCTGATGCCAAGACTCCAAGAGTGTGATATGTGGCTTTGAAGGAGAAAGGGAAAAATATGTACATTGGTAGCACTATAAAACCCAAGTCGTGATTTGTCCGCAATCTTTCAAGAAGCCAGTCAGGGAATCAGAATTCACAGCTACCTGGTTTCCACAGCAGTGCCCAGCCTGCAAGGTCAGGCTGCCTCAAGCGAGCCTTCAAAGCCATCTGCCTGGATGGGAAGAAAAAAGCAGCCTAGTTTTGAGAATTAAAACTTACACCCTGTAGGATATTGCCCTTGCTCAGCCTTCCAGGGGAGCTCCTGAGAAGCTCAGCTTGGCCTGATGTGGAAGTGGAAACAGCCCCACACATAGTGGGAGAGCTCCTCTAAGGCAGGGTCCCTGCAGCAGCATCATATAGAGGTGTCTTGGCTGGATTTCAGAAGGAGAGAGGCCAGACTGTGGGTCACAGCTTCAGTGGCTCCCCAGATCTGCAGTCTCTGAAGAATTAACAATACCACTGCTTGGTGATGCAAATCCTTCTCCTACACACTCAATTTCTATGCTATGAATTTGTTTCTAGAAGATTCTTTCAACCCAACAATCAATACAAACCATGAAAACAAGGATCGGTGCAGAACTCTTCACTCAAAGCTCACACTTAATGCCAGCATTAAAGGGTTTTTGCTAGAAAATGACTTCTTAGTGGGGACTGAATCTCCCCAGAGTTAGGATGTGGTACAAGACAATTCCAAGGGAAAACTGTATTCGGCAAGATGCTCTCTGAGTTCCTGGAGCCAAATGCTTTGGTCCTTGTAAGAAAGCTCTAGGAGAAGAGCTCTAAGCCTGGATAATTTATGTGAGCTGAAAAATGGACACCTTGTCAAGTAAACCAGAAAAATGCAAGCTCTAATTGTGTACCTGCAAAGTCACCCTCCAGGCACTGAAAGATTCCCATTACATTCAGACCCATAGAGTGTAAACCAGACTAAATACTTGGCTTTTAGGCTGATGGAAATAATAGCACAAAACAGACAGAAACGTCACCCCACCTATAAGCGCCTTCCAGCAAACACCTTTAGCTACACTTTGCATCATTTCAATGGCCTGGTCATCATTTCCTTGAAGAAGCAATGTGGCAAGTGCTGGGCTCACCACATGTCGGGAATGGCCATCCCACCCCTGGTTCTCACTATGCCACAAGCAGGTCTGGGCAAGAGTCCACCTTTCTCCAGGCTCCTATTTCCTTTACCAGCCTATTTTTTTCTTTGCCTGTTTTAGACTGGAATTTCTTTGGGGGCAAGCACCTACCAAGGCTGGGAGCCCTTCGGTAGAGCCATGTGCAAACAACGTAAGATAAATGCCTCTCTTGCAAAGTGTATTAAGTGCAGTGAATTTACTTTTCCCCAGCGGCTGCCCACTGATACAGGAAATCTAATCCTAAATCTCATTAGGTTCTACAAACAATTCGGCCTCTTTCCCCAACAAAGGCACCATCCTGCACTGCTCAATGTTTATATTTTATTTCTCAATTCCCCTTTTTCTCTCCATTCCCTCGCCCTTGTGATTTTCCTTTTGGTAAATATTTCTCCATGGGAGAAATCTGGCCAAAAGAGATTGCAAAAAAAGAAAACGAGCAGGAGAGACAGAGTATCAATCATTTACCTTCAATTCCCCAGGGAAGAGGTGGGGAGAAAGAACAGCAAGGTAAAAAGTTAAAAACGGCAGAACCACAGCAGTGTTCTTTGAAGAGCATCCAAACCCATTTCTTTCAATGCTGAGGCCCTTGCAACTAGTGCCAAGACTTGGAAGGGGAAAAAAACCCCCACTAATTCACTTCCAAAAGTGAGTATTTCAGCATCAGGCCAAACTCCTCAATGTTAATTTGGTTATTTGGCAAAAAATAACAATAATACGAGTACCTGAACTACTGCCATCTGCATCTAAAAGATTCTGGCCAGTCCATTTCCCAGTCCAAGAATTACAGCAGATACCCCTGACTATTAAAAACTAGTTTTTCATTTTAAATGGCTATTGTATAACCAAGCATTGCATCGTGATGGGAAAGTACTTACAATATCTTACACACAAACATGAGATGAGGTAAGAAAAAGCAATATATCAATTGTATAAACATTTCAGAGGTCAAATATTGGCTCTTATTTCCTGTCATAAATGAACAGCTTTAATTAAACCATCAGAGGAGTGCTGGGGGGATGAGTTATTTTCATTTGTTACCTACAGAATGAAAATATTAAACAAAGAAAGAGTGTCCTCAGATGCCATGTGTGGGAATGCCTCGAAAGCGCAGCAAAGGGATGCAGCTGCCTCCCAAATAACAGCTATCAGCAGATCCTGGGCTGAGTGATGGGACAATCCCAACGGGACCACCTCAGGCTTCTCTCTAGTGAAAAGCAGGAATATAGGGAGCTTGCAGAAACCCTTTCAGGCAGAGCCATGTCAGGGCGAGCGGAGAGGGAAGAGCACCGCTGGGCTGGGATGAGCAGGCTTTCCTGGCAGCCAGAGAGGAGCTCTGGGGAGCTGCTGCTCTGAAGAAAGAGTGCTGGAGGGAGAAAGGAGGGGGAAATAAAGCAGAGGCCTCTGCTCGCTGCCCACAGACACCACAGGGATTTGCTCCAATCCCAAACCCAGCATCAGGCTAGGAGGCAGTGTACAGCCAGCACTCATGTGTCCCTCAATCACCTTTCCCATTCCACAGAGAGCCAGGGGTCCCATACATGGGACCCAGGACCCTGCCCAGCCAGGATGCTCCGCTCAGCTGCTTGTGCTGCTTAGACATCCACAAGCGAGTCACACAGAGCTGCCTCTTTAAGATAAAGCAGCAAAACTCTCTCCTTCTCTCAGAGAATGTGTTGAGTTGCCATTAATTATATTTTGGATGACTCCTGAAAATCATGCCTTCAAATAATTGGACAGCGGTTTAATTGAAAGCCTGATATAAAACACATTGAAAGCTGAAGGAAGGGTGCTGCTGGAATGTTTGTTTGTGCGGGGCTCTTTCTATGGAGAGTTAATCCTCTATTTAGAATCATAGAATCACAGAATAGTTAGGGTTGGAAAGGACCTTAAAATCATTCAGTTCCAACCCCCCACCATGGGCAGGGGCAGGGTTTTTACGGCACGGCTCGGCACGGTGCCCTCAGCTCCGCACGGGGGTAGAACTGAGAAGCAGGGGCACCGAGGGCTCTGGGGCAGCCCAGCAGCGGCAGGGGGGGAGTCGCGGCGGGCCGGGGCTGCTGCCCCGAGATGCAGGGGGGACCGTGTCCCCCTTCCCATCCCTCCCACCGGAGGCACTCCTGCTCCCCGCGGCCGCTCCAATGGCAAGAGGAGCCCGTGTCCTGGCTGCTGTGTACCCGCACCCAGCAGAGCCGGGCGCCCCTCGGAGCAAGTCCCAGACCCATCGCAGCAGCGTTCCTGGGAGAGGATTTTGTACTTAATGGAACTCAGGCCTTGGATGATGGGGGCTCTTTAGTTTTGGAATTGATGAACAAGGGAATTGTGTTCCTGCAAATCTGAGTTTCAAAGAATATTCTCCTGCACCTGGGAAAACCCAGCTCAGCCCAGCCCAGCCAACACTTCTTTAGCCAGCTCCAGCCCACTTCAGCCCAGCCCAGCCAAACTGAGTCCAGTTCAGCCCAGTGCAGCCCCATTTACACAAGCTCAGATCTGTCCAGCCCAGTGAGGCCCACTTCAGCCCAGTTTGGCCCACTTCAGCCCACTCCAGCACAGTTTAGCCCAATTCAGCACAGTTTAGAATCATAGAATAGAATAGTTAGGGTTGGAAAGGACCTTAAGATCATCCAGTTCCAACCCCCCTGCCATGGGCAGGGACACCTCACACTAAACCATGTCACCCAAGGCTCTGTCTAACCTGGCCTTGAACACGGCCAGGGATGGAGTGCTCACAACTTCCCTGGGCAACCCATTCCAGTGCCTCACCACCCTTACAGGAAAGAACTTCTTCCTTATACCTAACCTGAACTTCTCCTGTTTAAGTTTGAACCCATTACCCCTTGTCCTATCATTACAGTCCCTAGAGAAGAGTCCCTCCCCAGCATCCTTATAGGCCCCCTTCAGATACAGGAAGGCTGCTATGAGGTCTCCACGCAGCTTCTCTTCTCCAGACTGAACAGTCCCAACTTCCTCAGCCTGTCTTCGTTGTGAAATAGATAGCACGCTCTCCTAAATCATCTTTTCTCTTATGAAAGACTTCCTACTCAGGAAATGCCGTGAGATTAACCTATTCTCCAAAGAAGTGAAAAGCTTGCAATTAAGAGGAGCTCTCTGCGTACTTGCCCCTTATCTCAGTCCCTCCCATGGAAAGGCCAGGCAATCTCCATACAGAATAACTTCCAGAGCACAAATCTGGCATAGAAGGGCCTTGTGGACGTGCAGTGACAGAGCTGTGAGCCAGCAGCACCAACCAGTGTCTGGGGCCCACGCAAAAATGCTTTGTCCAAACAACACCCAGGGTCAGGCTTGATATAAACACAATGGAATTTTTACTGATTAAGGCCTTTCCTCCCCACGCTGGATATAGGATTTCCTGTCCTGAAGCATGTTTGAGTATGTTATTTCTATGCCAAGGAAGGGAAAACACATTCACTGAGAAGAGAAAAATGTATCTCCTGGGGTGAGGAAAAGATACAAAGCAAAGAATCCTGTCTAATAGCAAAGGAAGCGTAAATAATACAAACTTTAGTGACTTGCATTACTACTGACCACCCTCTTCCCCACAGCTTCTTAAGAAGAAAAGGAAGCCTCAAATTCAGACATGAGGAAGGGGAAGAGATTTGAAAGAGCCTTAAGTATTTGCATTATTAAACCTATACTTCAGGTTCTGAAGTAGCTGGATAACGCCATGGGATTCTTCTGCCACAAAATCATAGGAATTTGGAGATGATGATCAGCAGGTTGACACAAACACACTGTGATCAGGGAAGTGCCCCGAGGTGGACCTAACACACTTTATGACAACTGAAGATTAACCTGCACCAGTCCACACAGTTCAAACTGAAAATGCAACACTGAAGAACTTCCAAACCGTCAGCACATGGAGAAAAAGCAAAAATGGTCTTTACAAACATATAGTCCAAGCTAATGATTAAACGCAATAAATGAGGGATAAGCTCAGTCCACCACAGAACTGGGAGCACAACAGTGTTACTCAATCAGTAACACTGGGAGTACATTAAACCTCCTGAGTAAAGTTCTGCACAATAAAAATGTCCTTATGCAGGACACATCCTGCACTCATGTGATACTCTGCAAGAAGACTGAAAGAATGAAAGCAGTTTATGATGCTAAGATGATAAAACAGACCTCCAGGACATGTTTCAGCAGCGCAAGCCAAATAGTACTGCGACTGTTTTGTGATCCTGGTGAAAACAAACAAATGGACCCCAGCAACCCTCTGATAGCACCAAGAGGCTCTGTGGGTGGTTTGCACAGCATTAAGGCTAACAAGGTTTCTTTTTCAAAGGAAGTTTTGCCATTTAAAAAGAAGTAAAAGAAATGATGCATTCCAACAAGTGGCCATTCCCGGAGATGCACGAACTCGGTTCTGACTATGGAAAAAGGCATCAATACCTCAGCGGTTCATCAGTCACAGGGATCACACGCTCCTGCTTTGTGCTGTTACAGTGGAGGAAAATACAAACCCTTTCCAAAGCGGTTCCTCTACTCAAAGCTTTTCACTCCTCAGGACATTCTTCAGCAGGCAAGCACTGAGCAGTGGCTCCGTGCGGAGCGAGGCAGACCTGCGCCAAAGTCAGTTTATGAGCAAGCTGTTTGAATGCAATGTTCACAGCGAAGCTGCAACAGGCATGGAGACCTCCAAGAACAAAGCACTACCAGAAAAAAAGCCAGAGGAAAAACAAACAAAGGGCCTGGACAGTTTTCAGAGGAAAGCAAGAGTAACCCTTGCAAGGACTGCATAACTGCTGGCGAAGCTGTAGCTGTGAATTGATCAGTGAACTGATTGATACTGGCTCAAGCCTAAGCAAATATGGAAGAAAATCAATCAGTGTAATATTGTTGTGCCATCAGGCCATATGCAACACAAAGCCTTACTGCTTTGCAGAACCCAGCCAGCTCTTGCTAAGGATCTTGGAGCTTCACAATTACAGAAATGGAATTCAAAAGGGAAAGTCACAAGGAGCTAAGTGCCATTTATTAATGTGCCCAATGCAAATCAGCTTCAGTAGACAGTCCAGCTGGTATATATGGGATACATCCATTCTGGGCATCCATTCTTTTTCATTTCCTTCTGCAGCTCTTGCTCAGTCAGAACTCCAGCGTAGAGGCAGTTCTGCCTCTCACTGTGCAGAATTACAGGTCCAGTTCCTCATCCTCTCCCACTGAAAGGCAGTTGGATGCTGTCACTGGGGGGAATGATGCCTATTGCCACTGAAAATTTCTGTTTAGACTCACCAATGTGATCTTTCAAACCTTTTCTTACTCGACGTCTTACTCCAATAATTTGGTCAAGTAGTTGGGTGCCCACAAGGAGATGCTTAAATGATTAAACCAGCAAATATAGAGGAGTTTATAAAATCCCATCTGAATGCAAAAAGTTAAGCAAAACACTGTCATGAAAACATTTCTGATTCCCATCCAAAAAAGCCTACCATTTATTATGAAGCCTTTAAAATAGACAATGAGGGAATTCTTCACTGTGGTCTCGCCCTCACTTTCACCCTACAAAGTAATGCTGTATGGAGGCAGAGTAAACACTATGTTCTGTATTTTCCTAAATAAAGCAAAGGAAAAACCAGATCGATGTCTATTCTGCTGCCAGCAGATATGGACTCAATTAAAAAATGAAAATATACAATAACTTAACTCTTTGCACAGGGCTCCAAACATATCAATACTGTGAGTATAACATTATTTTCCATAGAGGCACTGAAACACCCTGGGTTGAAACACACACTCAGTATTCAAAGTTTGAAGGTGAGTTTGTTGTTCCAAAAGCTGAAGGATCAGCAGGCAGCCCCCAGGCAGCTCTCAGCCAGGCCCTTGAAGTTTTCTCCCTGGCAAGTTCTGCCAAGGATGTTCCCCAAGTTTATCTTTTCCCAGGTGATGTGCCAGGCATGGATACCCTGGAAGGAAGGAGATGGAGAAGCCTCTCCCCTGGCTCCTCATCATGGCATCCACCTCCTTCTTGTCTCCAAGTTTTGGACAAGGGCGACAGATATGGCTCAGCCTCTGGTCAGGCAGATGCAAGTGGCCCATGAGTTTCTGGAAGGGGAAAGAGATTACAGCTGCCTGCCTACCATGGAGTGCATGTCTCTCCTTGACCACCTCCAGCCCGTGGTCCATGGAGGTACCAGGTCTGCATCATATAACCTGCAATGTCCCACAATGGGTAGCATCAGTTTGCTTGCTAGCATGTGAGAAGGGTGCAGATTTACAGCTGCCCCATCAAGGCTGAGTGTGCAAAGCCTCATCTGCAAAATCCCTCCAAGTGATTTCATGCAGCACACAGAGCCAGAGGAGCTCCCACCCTGCCTGAGACACAGCCTTCAGCACCAACAGTCTTCGCTCACAGTCACAAGACTGGAAGTGAGTACATTTTTGCTTTAAACAGCCATTAACCTTCAGTTCTGAAGTGCAAGTTTAGTCCTTGTCTCGTTTCCTAGTTCCAGAGCTGCCTCAAAAACATTTACCTCATCGCTCAGCTGGTACCAAACCGAAATCCTGTGATCGACTCCTGAGCATGGAAACATTCTTCAGGTGAATGCACTTCCAAAACTCAAAGCTGGAGCTGAGCAGCAGCTCTCCCATGCTCCATGTGCTGTGTGGTGCCTTCCACTATCAAAGTACTTCTGCAGGCCTGGCTAGAAGAGTCAATGTTATGTATTTTTCTCTTAGGAGAGGAATCCAGGTGCCACATCCCCACATGATGCCATTACATGCTGCTGTAGCCAAGCAAAATTTTTGCTTCAAATTTTGGCTCTTCCCTATAACTCAGCCCTGACTTAGACAAACTCCTCTGACTTCAGCTTTTTAATTCCCATTAGCATCAAGTGTTTTCCTGAGTAAAAATGTCTTGAGATGGGCAAAGTCCAGGAGACTTTGTTAGAACAGCTGCACAGCTAATGCCTTGCAGCTCCATTTTCAAACATACTTCAGTGGTGTGGCACAATCTGAGAAGTTCACATATACGAAAGCTAACCTTGAGATACTTTGCAGCATGAAGAAGGGAGCTAGAGTGTATAGCAGAGGTACTAGAAACTGCCATTGCTGCAGAGGCCAGGTTGGTTGTAACTGTAACAGCAAGGATGGGCACCAAAGAGGTGGAACATTCCCATAGCTGCTTGTCAATCACTTTATCCGAGCATATGCTTTGGTAGTTTGAAGGCAGATGAGTTGCTGTAGTCTCCTAATTCCTCTCAGTAAACTCATCCCATAAATGGAGAGCAATGCTGGTTCTCTGTCTTAAGGTTTACTTACTGGCTAGAAATAAAAGCTCCTGCTAGTAGCATGCTGAGGTAGCCATGGTATTTCTCCAGCCCCATAAAGTAATTCCTCCAACACTGTAGAACTTATCTTTACTGTAACTTTTACTCACTCAGCATCTGGTAAACATTGGCCTTGAACCCCTGTGCTGGAAGCAGAGAGCAACTCCACCATGCCAGGCCTAGAGCAGCCACACATGTACGAGGTGCGGATTAAAGCCGTAAATACCTCAAATCAGATGTGCCAACCTCCCCCAAGCCATCACATTTCTGAGCATGCTGCATGAATCAGGTCCAGATAACAGCTATTTACTGCCTTCATTTGCTACTACTCATAGTAAGTCAGGAGCTTCTTGAACTGCTGGATGAACTGGAGGCATCCAGGCTCCCGAATGAAGAGCAGCTGGAGGGATGCACAGTCCAAGCTGTACCCCAAGCTCCTGAGTTACACACAGAGTTTCTGCAAGCCCACTGGATCACAGTTAAGCTCAGCCTGTAGACACAACTCTCTTTTCTCATTTGGCTAAGTTTGCCAGAAAATTTCATCTACTTAAGAGGGTTTAAAATGAAACCCAAAGACCCCGCACTGGGACAGCGTGGCTGGCTGCTTCTCCCAGATGTACACACAGCGAGCACATTCCTCCCATGGGGCCTACCTGCGTGAGGGACGGCTGCCAGGCAAAACCAGGCCTGAAGAAAACCAGACTTGGATGTAATTTAACAGAGTAGCAGGTTTGCATTCTTTGAGAGTTAAATAACCTGTAGAAATAATCATAAATTGATCAAGCCGTAGCTTTCTTTTTAATTTTGATGCCCATATATATCCACATATACCCATGCGTGTGTGAATATATATATGTCTATGTATGTATGCATGTATATAAAGCTTATGTGTATGGTCCTCCAAGTCCAAAGCTGGGGAACACAGACAGGAATTACCAGCCCACCTGGACTGCAGTGTTTGTGCAAGTCACTCCTCTGTCCTCACTAAGACCAGAGCACGGGAAAGGAGGGACCCATCTGATGAAGCTGCAGATAGAAACTGAGAAAAGAGTATTTATCAAGGCTGCAAAGTCAAACCCAAGGAAATTACTGAAATAAGATTGCCTTTGCCTGCAAAACCTCTGTTTGACCTCTCTGAGTGTGTACATTACGACACAGCCTAATTACAAGATAACATGCTCTCTCCATAGGAAGGTCTGGCTCCAGGAGCTCAGTGAAGCAAACTGCTGTCCACAGAAGCATTTTTGTTGAAGAAGTGCTAAAACGCATAGTGAACAAAGCAGTAAGTACCCTTACTCATTTATTTCCTTTTTCAATACGTTTACTCTACACAATATCCCAAGCTACCGACTTGCACCTTTAAATGACAGTAAAAAAACCCATCCCTGTTGATTGGAGATATTGGGGAAAAAAAACATCTTAGTGAAGCATTCAGGTAAAAAAATTATGAAAATCACAAGAACTCTTGGAAAATTAATCATTCCATCTCCAAGTAGAGTTTTCACAGCTTGCTGCAAGTATGACCTTGGCCACAGGGAGAATAAAGAAGAAGAAATAATACACTGAATAGCTGCTAAAGAGTAACTAATAGTATCAGTAACAGTGCAGAGTTGCTGTAGGGAGTGTCTGTAGCTTGCACTGCAGTGGTTGTTCATGCAGCACAAACCAGCAGGATGGTATCTCTGCCAGCCTTGCAGGCTTTAGGGATGTGGCAGCTGAAGAGCAGGCAAGCACATGTTGGGTGGGCACACCTGGACACATCCTACATTAAACTGAGCCATCTCCCATCCTTTCCTGATACGATGCAGCCCTGCTTCCAGTGATACCGCCTGAGCTCGCCACTTTCCCCCAGCTATTGAGACTTCCCCATCCATGCATACCCTGAGGGGTTTCAGAAGGCGCAAATCTCGGTTTGGAGGTTTGTTTGTTTTCTTGTTTTTTAAATGGGAAATTGCCAAAATTCAGGAAGTGTTTTCTAATTTTAACATTTTATTTCCAACAGGGGAAAAGCAAATGCCTACAATACAAGTAATTGCCATTCAATCTATACACTGGGTTAGATTTCCCAGTCGGTTTCTCATCTTCCAGGGCTGAAAGGAAAGACTTCCTTTGGGGCCTGCAAACGATCCCTCCATTATGTGAATGCAGTGCATGCACATTCATAGGATTACAAATCTGAGTTTACTCGAACGACTTTGGCATGGCTATCATGAATCTATATTAAGCTATTCCCCAATATTTATTGTCAACAGCACTGAGATTAGAAGATGCCTGCCTCCTGTTTCAAAACTTAATGGCCCATTGACCGCACTTCCTCCAAAGCACAAACTCCATGTCCCACGACACTAAATCTGTGCCATGCTAATGAAAAGCCCTCTTTATTTCAGGCCAGTATCCAGAATGGAAATGATTTAGGTCACAGTCGCTGTGTATTTTAACTCCCTAACTCACTATTTCTTTAGTAATTAGAGATGAGGTCCACGACGATGCCAAGTAGTTTGCTGACCTAAACATGCCTATCTATTCTGGATACTCTCCTGGAGATTTTTATTTAACACATTTCAAATTAGAGCTGAGGTGGGAATGAAAAATTCTTTGGCACAACTGAAGGACACAGATGAGTGCATTTTCTACTTTTTTTGGGGTCCTTAACACAGCAGTATTTTATTTCATGTTAAAGACACCCAGACAAGACGTGGCAGCAGTGACAGGAATGGATTTAAACAGGGGCCTGCTTAGCACTACAGAAGGAGAAGGATTTCCCCTCCCCTGTGCTGAGCAGAACCCTCTGGGCTTGTTCTGCAGGGTGACTCGGGGAGTATTACACACAGAGGGTGGCAATAGCTTTCCTCCTGTTTTTATGTTTGTTATTTTTCTAACCTCTTCAGTCTCACTTTGCTGAAGCAGAGGAAATGAGGTAAATTGGTTCTAACACAGGCCAGGAATCACTGTCCTACTACTGATGTGGGGTTTAAAGGTACTGGGGGAATGGAACAGTAAATCTCTGGAGCACAAATTTCTCTTGATAACACTAAATTTATCCAATATTTATTGCTAAGATACAAAGTGTTATGGCAACATGAAGGAAAACAAGTTATAAGGTTTTCCTTTAAGGCATACAGAACCACAACACTCTGCATGCTGCTGCCTACATTTAAGCAAAAACATGGTGACATTTCAGTAATATATCAAAGCACTCACATGCTCTTTTTCACTCCTCTGACAATGCTCACATAACAGACTTCAGTTTTCATTGCTCATCAAGCAGTTATATGTCTGCTATAGGGACAAGGATGTTCTGTAGCTTTGCTTCACGTAGTTACTTGCTCCAGCATTCCATCTCTATCTTAAACATGAGCCACAGGAGCCCCACACTGTCCAGGTGGGATGATGGCAGAAGCAGTAGGAAACAGTTTGGAAGTGTAACTAGAACATTTTTCCACAAGTTAACAAGAAGCAAGCACTAAATTCAGTCTAACGTGGCTAATTTCTCAAGCATCTTAAATAAACACGAAGATGACACTAATAATGCAGAGGATAGCATTTCCAAACTCATAACCTATTACAAACAGTTACTAATCAGATATATAGGCATATATATAAATACACAAACGATCCCATGCTTATTATACTTTTCAACCCGAAATCAATATTCCACTTGATTTGAAAGATCACCTTGCTTCCACAATGGATGCATAAACCGATCCTTCTAGTCTTTGCCTCTATCCTATTTTTGATAAGGTATTTCTACTGTGTATCTTAGGTTAAGTATTAACTTACATGAGAAACAGATGTTTCCCCTTTGCAAGGAAAAGCATCTTTTCAAAGGTCATCAGTGGGAGAGAAGGACTTCCACAACTAACAAAAGGCAGTGGCAGCTGCCACGGTCCCTTCTGCTTTCAAGATCTTTTTCACATGGTTTTAACTCTGTTGAGAGTTTTAAAGAAGCTTTTTCAACCCATTATCTACTAAAAGGTATTTTCCATACTTCCACTGCAGTGAGATTCATTCCTAGAACCCCAAAGACAATTCCATTGAACGAATCCAATCCCTGTGTTCGTTCCTAAACATAACTCATAATATATTTCAGCAGTGCCTCCCCTCCTTTAGATGTTTTTAATATTGGATAGGGAGATTTGCAGGATGTAAGCTTTACAGCCTGTGAAGTTTTCACATCTCCAGGTGGAATTGCTTAGCAGTTACAAAAAAAGAAGGCTTAAAAAAAAAAGAGAGAAAGAGAAGACAAACCTGCTGCTCCACAGAAGAGGAGTTAATAAAACAGGAAGAATTCTCCAACAAGTACAGTTTTCACTACTGGTTAAACTTCATGGAATTAATGATCTAAGTTTCAGTGATAACTGAAGGCTGTATTGTATTACTGCATATATAGGACAAAAAGTCCCTGTCCCCTTGCAGTATTGCCCTCTCTTCAGGAGGGTAATGAAGAACATTCATAAGTAATAATGTATAACTATGCATATGTGCAAAGCTAAGCAGCACATATACACCAACAGGAAGAGCAGAGAGGGGCTCAGCCTGAAATTAGACATCAGCACTCACAGGATTAGAAGAATTTCATGTGAAATCCTTGATCTCAGTACATGATTAAATAAGATTTGAGGCAAAGGTGGATCTAACCTGAGATTCTCAACCTGGATTCAGTGTGCAACTACAGGCAGGCAATATCATTTGAATTCTTTACACCACCAGCTATGGGAATACTAAATCTTTGAAGAAGGAGACTGAGGACCTGTGAATGGAGAACTCTGCTACTCCTTTCTAACAGCTTGTTCCCAATGATCTTATCTGATCACACAGAAGGTCTCAGACCTGTTCCTGGAAGACATCCTACGTGGAAGGTGGCGCAGCCTCAATATCAGGACTTGGATCAACCCCTGCTCTTGCTTAAGATTACCATTTCTTTTCCCAAAGCACAAGATCTTCCCAAGATTCCCTGCCTCCTGCACACGCCAGCTCTAATCAGCTGTGCTGAGGAGAGGGAAAAGCATCCTCAGTCCAGTTGATGTGGCCTATGCCTCCCCTGCCAACACCCACTTTACCTCCCAGAGCAGAGGAAGAGGCACAGCAGGGAAGGGCAGAGCGATGCCAAACCACAGGGTGGGGCAAGGAGAGTGTCTACAGGAATTCTGCAGCACCACCATAGATAGCATCAGTGACTAAGAACTTCAGTATCACACACATTTGGAATTATCAGCAAGTTACTGGTTGGGAGTGCACAAACAACACTGCATGGCATTGCGCTGACTTGGGCTGCTCCTCAGTCTTTTTTTATGCTTTAAATAAACAGAATCAAAGTCCAAGAGTTAAAACTCGATTTCAGCTCTTATAAACTGCCAGTTTCTGAAATTACACAAGTGAACAATACTAAAATAAATAAAGCCTAAAAGTGAACACTTTCTAAGAGCCCATACCAATGTTAATGTCAGTACCAGAGAACGTTTGTCTTCTGTGAAGTTATATGAAGCCTTGGTTTGGCTGAACTCACATTGTCTGGACATTTCTAGCTTCCCTAGTGAGAATATGAATGGTTTCTATTTAGAGGAGATTACAGGTAGCCATAAATTATCACCTAAGTGTGGGCTGCCTCGCTCGCCTGAGCACCTTGCCAGCTCTTCACATCACTAAATGGTTGATGCTTTGGCAGTAAAACCTGCCAAGTCCTGGTCCACGTAAACTCAGTTTTTGACATGTGTTATCTTGATCATAGGGAACCATCAGGGAGACCCAGTTATGGAAGAATGAAGCATTTTTTCCCCATCTATCATAGGTACTTTTCAGATGACTGCATTCCTGCACGACTGCATCATCTTTCTTTTTTAAACAATCACTGCCCTTCCCTAAAATATCAGCTCAGAGCAGCTCAGAGTGCCCATAGCATCAGCTGCTACACACAGGATGTACAATGCACTTCATTAGCACCTGCACATTGCTGTTACTTGTGGAGCTTTGGCTTTCAGGCAAATGATATTAATGACTACATTTAAGTTTCTGACTCAAAGAAGTGAGCTGACATAAAATACTGCCATGACTGGAGATGCACACAAAAGCCTTTTCCAAAGTACCCATTCACTTCATGTTCTTGGTGTAAAGCTACTTATATGTAATGCATGTGATATACATTAACACTAATCTTTTGTAGTGCATTAAGGAAAGTACTTTAAAGGCACAGTTTAATTACACTCCTTAACACTCCTTTGTGAGGATGAAATAATCATCCCTGTTTTGCAGGCAAGTGCTAAAAAGTTAATTAAATTACAAGAATCAGACAGTGACTTAAAGACATAGTCAGGAAAAGGGGCTGAAAGACTTGGTTCCAGTCCCTGCTGACAGGAAACTCTCCCCAATGGATATCATAGCTCAAGTCAGATTTCATCTGACTTCAGATGCTATTGCAAACCTCATATTTTAATGAAGAGATAAACTGAGCTGTGAGAGATGTTGCTTTTCTACAGAAAACATAAAATATTGGGGGTGTTGTGAAATGGTAACAATGATAAAAGAATATTTTGTATTCCAAACCTGAAAAACTCAGGGAAAAAACGCAAACCACATGAAACAAAACTGCAAGAACCTGTTAAAAGGCAACACAATAATTGTTTTGGATCCTGAAGCCTCTGAAGGGCTCTGCCCTTTTTGTTTCCTTCATCAAGTCCAAAACAATCAGAAATAAATGAATGAATGTTTATTACTGGATGTGAAGATGCTGTTTGAAAGATGAAGTCAGCTGGAGCAATCATCAAAATGATCCAGGGTAGAAGGTCCACTGATTTACATAGGAACGATTTGTTGTTATTGCATTAATGATGTCATCTATTTACCAAGTCACAATATAAAGCAAGCCAAGTGTTTGGCAGGTGACTAAAGCTATTAACCAAGTTCAGGTAAACAGCTTCATTCTGCTAGAAGAAAGCCTGGATATTGAGCTCATTGTGCAATCACCAGCTCGATAGGGCTAATTCAGTCAGTTATGTAAAAAGATTCTGGCTGGCTGGGGTAGGCAATGCTTGGGGAGCATTGTGGGAGTACATCCACACACACCCCTCTGTGTGTCGAGCCACGGTCTCTCTCACTCTCAGTCCTCTAGCAGTTTATGAGCAAGAAAATGCACTTGTTCTGAATGATCATCACTTTGCAGTTCTTGGGTCAGGATGCTGCTGCTCATCCGGACCATGGCTAGAGTTCCCTAGTACAGATCCTAATGTAGATCCCGCCACAGAGATACAAGGAGTTCATTTCAAATGAGATTTTTAAGCTACGTTGACTCAAAAATATTTTCAGGATCAGGCGCATTAAAAACAGGATAAATCCATCTGGTCTGTGTTTTCCAAGGGCAAATACATGCTGAAGCATAGCAACGTATCTCAGCATAAAGGCCCTCCACACAAAAAGGATCCAGCAGCCAAATTCCACCCTCTACCACACTGTTAATAACAGTTATTATTACTTGAGTTCCCCTAGCTATCCTGGGTGGTTCTCTGAAAACAATGGCACAGTCTTTGCCTTGAAATGGTAATGTTCCATGGAGACATGATACAACAGGCCAGAGGAACAAAAATGAAAGAGGTGGGTGGGGACCGGGGAAGCCAGGACAACGGTCACAGGAATAGGATCACTCCTTATATCCTGTAACTATCTTGATGCTCCCATTAAGTGATTTAATTAATGACTTAGATACATTTCCAGGAAGGATTGAAAAGGCAGAGAAGAGGGTGGGGCAGGAGTGTTTAGGAGCAATAACTGGGAAGGCAGATGGGTGAAAGTGAACCCAGTAGTTCCTGAACACTGGAATTAAGGAAACTTGGATGGATTTTGCTTTATGACACAGCCTGTGGTCAAGACATTACAACGCCTCACACACACGTGGCTTCTTGGGTGTCTAGCAAGGTGCGAGACCATGTCATAGCCAAAACATTGATGGCATCTCCCACACCAGTGCAGCTTCTCTGTATCACAGAACTGGGAGAGTTAAATTCTCAGCTTCAGCATTTAAAAGGGAGGGAGGCAGATACACAGACAAACAAATAAAACCATGAAAAACAACTTTTCCTCGGGAAACCAACGTGCAAACAAGCAAAGAGTTCGAGAATGGGTGTCATGAGTGTGAAGAGACCACACATTCTCCAGTTACCAGCAGAGAATGGCTGGGCAAGCTGCAAGGCTCTGGGGACACATGCCACCCAGATTAAGGGCCCTATGGATACACTCCACAGGGAGGGTATTTTGCTGCTTCCAGAGACAGCCCTGCAGCACTTCCTGTAAAGACAGCAAGCTCTGTAGCCTGACCTGACTTCCTCCTGTCTCTGGCATCCATCAGCTCAAAACACCTTGAAAAATGGAGCAGAAACTAACTGAAAACATAGTGCCCTTTATTACAGATGATCTTTCTGTTCCATATGAAGGCTAGTCATGTGTTTGATTTTAAGCACTCAGGACAGTGGAGGAAGAAAACCTCATGTCTGGTCTCCCCCTGTTAATGGGACTCGCCATGTGCAGATGAAGATGTGAGCAGGAAATGGAGCTTGCGCACCACCTCAGCAGTGAACAAAGGGGTTGTGTTAGCAAAACGGGGGTTTCTCCTGCATGTGTTTGTCCCAGAGGAGCTGGGACACACACAACAGCACTTGCCCCTTCACTTAGAAGGTGCAGAACAGCTTGGTCCATTTCAGCAGGCAGCCCTCATCTTGGTCAGCGCTAGAGACGCTGACAGGCACAGTAAATACAGATGTCCAGATCACCACTGTGCCCCCACCATGAACTTATGCACCACTCACACACTGCTTCACTGAATAAGCAAAGTGATTTCAGGAACCAGGAAGCTTTCATCTGGCTTGGCCTCTCTGTTTGTTGGCCTTATATACTCCCCAGGTGCAGAGGTGAGCATGAGGTAATCACACCTAGTGAATATGAGGTTTAGTCTATAGGAAACCATAGGAATTTATGTGAGTTTGGCATGCAGAGCCTTTCTTCTCTGTAAATTCAGCATTGAGTGGCATGCTTAGCTCCAGAACAGTGTGTGCACTATATTACATGTAGATCTTCCTAACCCAGCTCACTGCCTTAGTCAGAGGGAAGGGGCTATGAACCTGGACATGGGTCACCACATACTCCTCAGCCTGCCAGTACTCCCACTGGAATACCCAGTTCACATTCAAAATAGGGATTTGAACTGAAACAATGTTTGTTTGCTGCCAGAATCTAAATTCTGTCTTAATAGGACATTTCCCAAATGATGGTGAAAGTTCAGCGTTTATCCTGGATTTGAGGAGAGTTGGAAAAGGATGTTCAAGGATAAGCAGAATCATTTAAACTATCAGCCACAGGCTCAAGGGAGAAGAGGGAGGAAAAGACCAATCTTTTCTATTTTTTCATTCTCCTGAGTGATTCAAAGCTTTTGAGCAGCAGCAGCTGAATTAATGCTGAATCTTGAGGCTAATAACAGCTCATATACAAGTGACAACAGTACAACAGTTAGGACTTCCTTGTGAACGGCATTATATTCAGGTCTCATTCACAGCCTGCAAGTGTGAACACCCAAAGCAGCCCAGCTCTGCCTGCAACAGGGCTGCTCTCACCATGGTGTGGTTACTTAATTCCCACCAAGGTTAAGGGACTCCTCACAAGCCATCGTGACCCTGAGCTCTCTGTGTACATAGAAGTCCCCTGACTTACCCCATGCATGTGACATTGAAGGAGCAACTCAATCTCCAGCTCAAAAGCACATAGACATTGAGAGGGCGCTAACATGCAGAAGGAATTGCCATTATTCCCATGCTCAGCGTTCATGAAGATGAAACTCCAACACTGTGGTCAGATTTGTGCCCTCCAGCATATGATATGGATATATTTGCACATCAATAAACTGGACAGAGTCTAGGAGAGGGACACTAAGATGGCTGAGGCTGAAAAGGAGAAGTTCCTTCTCAGTCTGAGGACTTGTTCAGCTTGAGGAAGAGAAGGATCAGGTGACACCACACTGCACTCTGCCTGCCTGAGAGGTGGAGAAGGTTGAGAAGCAGATGGTTCTCAGAGGTGCTCACTGAAAGGACAAGAGGCAACAGATGAACATGGGAAATCCTGCCTAAACATATGGAAAAGTCTAGTCCTGAGGCCAGAAATAAAGGGAGTAAAGCAGCTTTATCCTCAACCAGCATTTTACACACTGACATCAGAGGTCCATTAGCACAGATTTCTTTTTCTTTCCCTACAGAATACATCCACATTGGCGCTTCCCAACAGCAGTAACAGAAAGCTGCAGTCCTATTTGGGATTCAAATGTCATGATAACAACTACAGCAAAAGCTGCCATATCATTCATGCGAAGGGCTGAGGATCTGGGGGAAGGGTTTGCATATTTGTTTGTGTTTTCAGGGGGGTTTAATTGCAAAATGCTTTTGTAGATACAGGTCCTTTGCCAAGTTTAAAGTCTGAATTCCATTTTGACTCCTAAATCCCTGCTTTAAATCAGCAGAGCCCTTTCAACAAATCAAAGGCTTGAACTGAAAGGAACAAACCATATTGTCCTAGAGGTTAATTCATTTCACAGCCTATTAGAGATCTTCATCCTCACACTCTCAGACAATGAGTTTTAAAAGTTCTTCAAAGCCACTGAGCCGTTGGTCCTGTCATTGGATGTTTAAAATGCATTAATTTCCTCATTATGTGGCTACATGATCCCCTGTGCTATGGCACATGCACCAGAGAAGAAGCTGTGAACTTCCGCTTGCTCATGTTTCTGGGTTCTTTATTTAGTTTTACCAATGAGAAACATTTTATATGAATACAAGACTTTACTATAAAAAACCTTATATTTCCCCAGTGTCTTTTTGTGTCAACAGAGGACTTTAGTGGCAAGTAATGAGTTTGCACTAAGCAGGCAAACACAAATAAATGAAATCTATGCGGATAACCAAGTGTGGCATATGTATATATTGTATCTCCAAGGATTTCAAAAGAAAAACAATGAAACAGCACAAGAAATCTGGTCCTTTTAGAAAACAATAGCCATTTAGAAAACGGTTTTTTGCTACTGACTTTCCCAGAGAAAAATTAACCCCTGCCCAAATGCTTCAGGTTTTTAATGAGTTATTATGTACCCAATCATGTATACGGTGACCAATTGAAAGCGTATACGCTAAATACATATTATATATTATATTATTATACCATTTATTATTAAGTTTTGTTAATCAGGATTTAGGTTTCTGCCTCTCTCAGCACTTCCTATATTTCTCCGTAACATGTCCAGATGGGCACAAAGTCTCAGTGAAATACCTCGTGGCAGTCACAAAGACTGCCTGTAAAAGCCTTTGGCTAGCCGTGTCACATGCCTGACCTCTTCCTGGCTGTATCAGCATAAAGGCTGTTTGGCTTGCAGAGCCCCATCCTAGCTGGTAGAATTGACCTTCTCAAGAATATCTGAACGATATCCAGAATCTGCTAAATACTCAGAATGTTTGCCATAGGTTGTGTCTGAGAACAGAGAATTTATGTACATTGCAGAAGCAGCAAGTCTGTGCCTGTCTTCAGCTTCTTCCAGACACAAACTACTGGACCAGACAGACCTCTGGTCCAACCCAGGACAGGCACATTCTTTTGCTCACTTATCTTCAAATACTGTTTCTCCACAGCACTCTGCACTCATTCACCAGTGTGCCAGTCATCATGCTCAAGTTATGCTCCCTTCAAAAGGGAGCCAAAAGAAGAGCTGGAACAGCTATTTCAGTGTAAAGGTCAGCCAATGATGGAGAAAGGTGAAGGATGCAGTGCAGTTTGGAAAGCGGAGATTTAGGTGCATACGTGCCACTGATTTCAATGGAGACAAAGGGTTAAAGTTCTCCAATAGCTTAAAAATCCCCATGTAAACGTAGCACTGGCTTCACCACCACTGTGCTGGAACTTGGCAACGGTTTAAGAGGACACATCAACACTAAACAACGGTTTGGAACAGGAAGAGAAGATGAATATCTAATCCGATTGAAACTCCAGAGGAAATATCACGCAGGCTGACTGGAATGAAGCCAGGAGTCTCACTAACAGCTCTGGACTTAGGGAAAGTTCTCCACTCAAGGTCTCTCACTACCGTCAATACCACACGTCAGCATCTGGAAGCAGCACTGCATTTTCAGTAGCCTGAACCTCTCACACTTAGAGCACAATTAAAAAGATCAGTCTTGTATCTTTTACAATGAAAAGCAGCCTGTTAATATACTTGGGCAGAGATGTTTGGGAGGAGATGGAGGTTCAGATTAATTTCTTTGTTTCTTTCATACAGACTATATGACACAAAAGTCTTCCAAAATATAAGTGCTTCCTACTTAGGATACAAGTGGCGGAAGCGTTGCCTTGTTGCTTCAAAAGAATGAAAAAACATGTATCCAAACTCTTTCCACCCAAAAGACCCAGAGGACTCCAAATTCCCCAGTTATCTAGGAAACCCCACTTCCACAAATGCTGTTTCCCAACACACCAGCTATAAATCGCCTCCACTCCTGAGCAAGGACATCCCAAGAACTGCAACACCAGAAAACCGGGAAGTCAGCCAGAACCTTAAAGAGCACTCGATCACAGTTCCCACACCGAAGCTGTTACATATGAAGTCTGTGGTGTCTCAGTGTTCTTCCTGAAGGCTGTTCTCATGCAGATACAGAATGTGAAGAAACCTGTCTCTCCGAGTCTGCGCCCATGGAAAAAAATGCTAATGCACTGAAGCAGGGAGCTCACAGAGAAGGAACTGCACCAGTGAACGGCAGCACATGCAGGCCTCAGACATTCCTCCTGGCAGAGCTACCAGTGCAAGGAGTAGATTCTTGTAGGAAAGAAGTCAGCTTTTGAACTTCCTGTGATTCATTTCTTAGCATGGCTCCCTCACAGACCTTGCTGGGCAGATTTTAACAGTCTGGTCCTGCCTGTTACTCCTACAAGCTGCAGAGGCACTTCATCCTGGCCTTAGCCCAAGGGGGTGAGTTTTTCTTTCTTTCTTTTTGAATAATCCAGTTCATTTTTAGCTGGGTCACTTTTCTGATCCAGGTCATTGTCCTTAAGGCTAATGCAGGAGCAAGGGAGGCAGCAGAACAAACATCTGGGGCTAGAAGAGAGTGGGATAGGATTTCCCTTTGCGGACAGCAGACACTGATTTCAGGATGAAGTGACCTTATAGCAGCTTCCTCACTTGCTTTGTGAACACCTTCCAGACACACCACGGCAAACTGCATCTATTCCATTGACTGTTTCTTTGTATCTGTATTTCTAGTTTCATTGTATCTGAGAAATATCTCCCATACAGCTTTAAAATGGCTTTTGAACGCATCCACCTGAGCAGAGGGCATCCCTGCATTGCGCAACATGTGCTGGCTATCTGCTGGTCTGCAGCATGAAGACCAGCCACACTCTGGTCCCATTTCATTGTGAGAATCTACCACAGGCTTTGGGAAACAGTTGTCATAAGGAGAGAAATAAGGATACTTCAGCCTAATTCATGTTTTAAGCATTGTCATTGGTAATATTTCATGAAGTTACATAGAGGACTTAACTTCTCCCTAGGTTTCTATCAGCATCAATTCTTCAGGACTTAACCTAACTCTCGCTAATTGTATGGCACATAACATAGCCCTGAACTTGCCCAGGAATTTAGGCAATCACAGAATAGTTTGCATTGGAAGGGACCTTCAAAGATCACCTAGTCCAACCACCCTGCAAATAGCAGGGACATCTTCTAGATCAGGTTGCTCAGAATCACATCCAGCCTGGCCTTGAAAACCCGACTACAAACAACAGCGCATGACAATAATGACCACTAGCATTTTTCCAATGCACAGAGTTTATATCCCTGTTCCCTTGAACTAGATGATGTCTAATGGACAAAAGCCTGCAAAGGGCCTTTGCCATGACTTTTCCATATTTTTTCACTCTCGATCAGATGGTAGGAGAATATTTGCTCTTGGGGTGCCCCCGATGTAGAATTGCCAAGAATAACTGTTGCCTGTCCTGAAATGGCAGCTGCAGCCCTGTGGAAAGAGCCGCGGCGGGTTCCTTTCTGAAGTGACAGCAGGTCTTACCGACATCAAAGGGGATGTGAGCTTTTTAGTGAGCGCTGTTTGTTGATTTTTTCCCCAGTGAAGTGATATTACATGGCATTTCCAACCCTCAATCCTATTAAGTGACAGAACTACCTAATAGCACTCATTAAATAACATAACTTGGTGTCAGAAATTCATTGACGGGCTCATGCGACTGAAGGAGGGGACTTTTGCCCTACAGCAATATGGGTTTGGTGTTATTGTTACTGAGTTTTCTTAATAAATGCCATTTATTTTAACAGGTGAAAGCAGAAGAGCCAGGACAGTTCACGGAACGGATATCGCCAACATAACCAAGTAAACAAGTGGGTGCCTGAATTTTACATTTAGAAGGAAGAAAGCATTAAAAACACGTTCACTGCTACGCTTTCATGGAGACCATTGCTTTGGCGACACCAGCCTACAATGCAGTGTTGTCACAAGGTTATGTTACAACAGTATTCAGGAACTTTCCATCTTTCTGTTCAAGGAACTAATGTATAAATGAAGATATTAGGGGTTTTTTAATCATTTTTTAAAGATGTCTGTTGCTTATGGGCCAAAATAACAGAGATAATGAAAACATAAAGGTCTTACACACCACCATCATCCCTTGCTCTCAGTCAACCATTAACTGCGCATTTTAAACCTTTAACCCGATTTCTCTTGCAAAGTGAATGACAAAGTATGTCAGTGTTCACAGAAATAAGTTTATCAATGATGTCTTGCTTATTTCTTTCTACAGCTCTCATCCTCCTGAAGCCCAAATTGTTTTCTATCAACTGACATACAAGTAACAACTGCAGCTTTCCTGAGGTGGAGATCTGGCATCAGAATGCAAAGGGAACAGCCAACTGCCTGCCCGAAGTCCACCTTTCCCCTCAATAGACAAAGCTAGAATCCAGAAAACAGACATCAGAAAAGATGTCAGGAGCCTCCTGATTCACATTTAATTTTGGAATTGTTATGTACATGCAGAAAGTATTAGAAACCAGAATTTCTGTAGAACATTTGTGAAAGTAAACGCTACTCCTCCCTTACAAGAGAAGTCTACTTTGCAAATTGCCATACTCAAAACTAAAGCAGAAAACATTCACTCTACACAGTGAGCAATGAAGTTTTACTGGTAAGTGGCTCACAACAGATCCCACTGGAATTGAGTGCTCATGTGAGCAACTGCTCACCAAAATGAAAAGTAATTCACAATCTGAGCTAAAGGTGTGCAGCTTGTACAGACAAATCCTCCCAAGGTCTGCCCATCCACATAGAAAAGTCATGGTTTTCATTAGTTCTCTACCTGCCCTTTCTTACCAGCTGTGCAGCAAAAACCTCCCAGGGTTATTCTATCAGCTTACATTACAAGAGACATTTCATCTCTGGAAAGACAGGACATTACGGGGCTGTTTTCAGCAATGATCAAGTTGTCGACTTCTCAATGCTGTGGGTCATTTTTCATTTTTAGCCACTGGAGGATGGTCGAGCCCATAGGCAATGGCTTAGAAAAATCCTCTCTTGTATTCATACAGCTACAGAATGAAGCATTATCATCACCAGCAAACGCAGAGGCAGAGTGGATCACTTCAGTGGCAGAGTCCATTGGAAAGCACAGGTAACCTTCCCTTTTCATGGGATCATAAAGTAATTTAGGTGTAAAGGGACCTCTGGAGGTCATCATGTCCAGTGACAGTGAATCACTGTCTTGGCTCTGCAATGTCATTGATGTGAGCAGGCAAAGCAGCCAGCAGCCTTCTGGCTCTGTCACCAAAACCCCAGCTCCCACAGTTTTCCAATGATAGTTTTAATGGAACATGAATGTTGTTACAAAAAATGACTTCTTTTTGTACCCTAGAGGATTAAAATCAAACATTCTTCCTGGAAATAACAATTACCAGTTAAATCCCTGACTGTAACACTAGGTAAAGGCAGAATGCTCTAAGGAATAACAAAACAATGCATATTTCTGCAGCAGGAAGAGTTTGGAGATGCTTGTTTACCATACAGCTTGTTCCTACTTGACAGATTCCTAAAGAAACCATATCAAGAGCTCTGATTATTAATAGAGTCAGCATGAAACAGTGTTTCTAACCTGTTCACAAATGGTTTAAAGGAAATCAGAAATACATCCAAAAACCAAAACCAAGTTTACAGTAAAAGGGCAGAGAGCTAAATTCATCCTTCCAGTAAGAAATACATTCTATGGAACCAAGCTGAGTAAATCTGCCATCATTTTACCTGGGAAAAATCAAAGTGGGGAAAGGAGGAAAGATTTTTAGTTTGCCCTTTGTTTTTGCAAAAGCAAAACAAAAGGAAAAAGCCCATGTATCATATTCACCTATTGTACATATGGATAAGTAGTTGAAGTAACACATACAATGATTTCACAATGTGCTTTGAAAAGATTCATTAATGGCTTTGGAAATATGGGAAAGTAATTTATAACAGCACATAAAAAGTAATAGAGGGCCCAATCCTGTCATCACTAACTCAGACTGCGCAGAGCTGAGCTCTCAGGACCTTTTGCTGGATTTAGAACATTTTTCAACAGCCTAGTGCAAATATTAGCAAGCCCCAGCCTGGCTGGCTCCCGCCATGTCCCCACTCGTGGAATTACTCCCTTTTCCTCTTCCCTCCTCCCTCCTTTATTATAATTTAAAACAAAAATATTTTTAATGTATTGAGCATTTGTAAATTTGGAATCAGTGCCTGCCTTTTCTCCATCCTGACAGCTCTGAGCATTACTGGTCATTAGCAGCCTGCAAGTCAAGAGATGCAGACCTGTCAGATACACCAGGCCAGAGCAGCCCACCCTTGAGAGCATCCCTGAAACCACCAGTTCTGTGAACTTCTGATTTTCTTTCTGATGAAAACCAATGTCTCCTACACAATCAGAGGGTAAGTCTTGATATGCAAAGGGAGCTGAGTTTCCAGAGCCCTTTATGATCTGAAAGAAATGTTTTCCCTCTGTCAACACAGTAAGCAAAATTATGAGGATGAATGTACGGATTGAGAGGCTGTGCAAGGGGATCGGCTGAAATTCAGGAGTCCTCTAGGCTGCCTTCTTTGAACCCAACTTTCCCTTCATCACCAGTGTATTAAACTCTGCAAGTCAGCCCAAATGAACCACAGCCTCTGAAAGATCTAGTAGTGCCTTCTGATAACCTGAAGCAGGAGGAACGGCCAGCCAGAGACTGGTACCCTTCAGCGTACCATCACACCTCACAGCATCCACTCCCACCCTGACTCCCTCTTGTGCCTCTGGATATCAGCACAGGACCAGGCTTCAGCCCTTCTCAGTGAAGAATCCCAGAGCCTCTAGTTAAGTTTCAGTGAGCCAATCAGATCACATGCCCCATCCAGTTTCAGGACACAGATCAGAGCCTCTCCCACAGGTTTCTGAACCAGCTTTCAGGTTCATTAACTTTTGTTCCTCTACTGTACAGTTTGGTTCAGATTCAAGTGGTGTGCTAGCTTCTAAGTTCAGCTCCACTGAATGCCTCTATCAGTGCCAGGCAGTTCTTCACATTTCCAAGACAGCTCATCAAGTTAAGGCAGCCTCCTATGTCTCTTCCTTCCAGTTTGACATTACCCACAAACAGTAAAACATCTCCTATTCAATTCTCTTGCTACTCTTCAAAGGTGGTAAAAAAGCCCCACCATAGTGCAGTTGAACGCCAGTAGGAAAGTTTATTTCTTGTGCTTTTTATTACCTTGCTGCCATTCCCTAGCCATAAGCTGGAAATGTTAAATTATTAAAAATACAATATTAATCAACCGATTGAGTTGCCAGTTCTAATTTTGGATTGAAAAATGGACAAAGCAATAATCAAAGACTTACCAAAAAAGCAGATGGCTGGAGAGCACTTCTGGCAGTCATGCTACTCACACATGGGACCACTTGAGTTTAACAAATTGGACAACAGAGAGAGTACTGAAATGGAAATTGGGGCTCTACTCCATTCAAATTCTTCAAAATGTTTGTTTTGGATTTGTACCTCTGCTGCAATTTACAACTCGAGATTAGATATAGCAAGAGTAATATTCTTGACTAGAAGAAAAACAGAGTGACTAAACCATTTGCCAAATCACACAGATTGTGTCCCTGTATACAAATAATGACAATGTATAAATGGTTTCTTAAGTAAAACCTGGTACTAAACATGTCTTTTACTAACACAGCAATAAAGTTCTACTAAAGTAGTTAGAGCAAGACACAAGACACTTTTCTGACTCAAACCACAAACCTTTTCCAAGCAAGGCCCATATCTGCATGCAGACATGTCTAAGTTACACCAGCATGAAAAAGAAACCTACAGCAACTTGAGATTTCAGGGTTGTCTTCACAGAGCACGGAGAGCTCCTACTGCAACTCAGACTGCACCTCAAAGTTCCTTGCTCTAAAAGCATGCCCTTCACTGCTAATGAACTGAAGGGCAGTTGTTTCTGTTAGCCAGTTTTGAGACCATAAGGCACAGTGCGGCACTTTCTGCTCAGTCAGGGAGGGAAAATATCACTAGACCAATGTCAGTAGTATCAATACAAAGGCACACAGGTATTAGATGACACCAAAAAAGGAAATAAAAATTACTCATTCCATCAGTCCTGCTGTAAGAAATCAGTTACCTAAGTGTTTGACAGAAAAAATATGGAGGCCTTTGTCAGGGAGATGCCAGTTGCAGCTTAAAGTAAATGGATGGCCAAATATGATGTCACCTACCACAACCAAAAATTAAGATGAAAGTTCTGCTGGTCTCAGGGACCAGTCACTCACCAGGGAACCGGGGGTTTATATGCACGCCTTCCCGAAGACTCCAAAAATAACATTTTTCCATAGAGCAGAAATTCCTGTAGCCTTCACGCTTTTCGTTTCAGTCATGTTGCAATCCAAAGTGCCAGCCCTCTGTAATGAGGTCATCCGACAATGTAATTTGTAGTGTTTTATTCTGTCAAAATTGATCTCAGTATTTCTATAGCAACTAGATCAAAACAAAAGATGGAGCAGACAGAGTAAGTCTCTCCCTGCCACCACCCAGATTTTTATATAAATATATATGTGTGCATATATAAAGCATTACACATATATAATGTTCATGATTCATCATTAAACAATGCTAGAAAAACAGCGCTGGAGAAATAGCAGCACGGAGGATGACATTTAAAACAAGAAATGCTAGCAAATGCATAAATTGACATCAATAAAACATTAAAAACAAGCATTTGTTCAATTACCAAACACCTGGGAACAGAGTCTGTCTTTCCCACTAAATCCAGTCAGGAAAAGGTATTATCCATTTCTGGTTGGGATGGATGGAAGTGAATACTTGTTTTTCTGACAGGACATGAAGAATGCAGTATCTTTCTCCCCAGAGAAAATCACACTTTAAGCATGACTGTTAGGTTGTTAATGATTAAGAAGGCTTGACTGCATTTAGCTACCTAAGCTTAGCTTTGGAAGGGATGTTTGCAACAGATTTGCAAATGTCTGTCAATTTATTTTAGTGCCCCTGCAGGAGCTGAGCTGAGTCCAGCTGCTTGATTACAAAGCACCAGGGAAAACTCTAGATGTGGAACCCAAAGCCATTTCCAATCAACTAACATGATTAATAGCACCACCACTCAGCCCCTTCCTTGTGAAACAACAATTGATCCATTACGATGGTGGGATATAAAACTGGATTTTCCTGCAGACCAATTTTCCTTAACATCAGAGTAGCTTCTGAACACTTCTTAGGAGATTTCAGTTAGATTCTGAGCGCAGACTGCCAAACACACACTGTGTGCAGGTGGGCATGTACACCTCATGTAAGCACAGAAAGCCCAGAACAGCCACGCAGTTCCTAACTTGGGCTTTAAGGTACGGATGAACCTCTCCTAACGTGTAAGACGTACCTGCCTCCAGAAACCTGCGTAGTGTCACTTACAACCTCTAGTCTAAAATCATGCAACAGTTTCAGAGAGATCCCTAAAGTGGTCGGGCAGGAATTTCTGAGAATGGCATGACAGGTAGGAAAAGGAAGATGGACTCACTGTATCGCTGCAGGCCCCACTGTGGCTCTGCTGCTGGCCGCCATCTCTGGAGGTCACCGCTGCAACAGCCATGGTGAGGGACTGCGGCTGGAAGGCAGCTTGTCTTCTAGGCCAAGTGCTACTGCTTGTTAAGAAAAGGAGAGAATGTGAAGTTAGAGAAAAACTGTCATTTAAAAGAAACAAAACACTCTCAAAAGTGGGATATTTCTTTGACCCCAAGCTCTCCTGGAAGACAGAATTCCCCCATCAGTTTAAGAAGGGGGTTGTGATGGACAAAAAGTTCTTGGTGAATACAGGAAAAAAATTCTGTGCACGGCTAATTTGAAGCACAGGAATGTTTCCACAGATTACTCACCCTCCTAAAATTAAACACACTCAAGTCTTTCACCTGAGTAAAGACCCTGACCCAGCAAAGCACTCTTCCACTTGATGGCAATTCCCTTGAGTAACGGCAGAGAAGAATTCAGTACTGGCAGAAGCCGAAATATGTATTCATACTAAATTTGAAGATGCTCCTGAAACAACTTCTATCTGTACATGGTCTTGTAGTACTGACATTTCAAAGCTTATTATACAACTGACACAGATGTTGGCATGTCTTAGATACTATAAATTATAAAATACTATATAAATATATTTATAAATGCACGCATAGAGCTGTTACCTTATTTTAACTTCAAAGAATCACTGATCTGCTGCTGCAGCAGAAGATGCAAAACACTTACTTAGGTAAGAATGTTTAAGAAGCATAAAATAAAAGAAGCTGTGAATTTCTTCCTAATTATCACCAGTTTCTGACTGTCAGAGAAGATGTGCCTTTTCCACGTGAAACCCCTCATTACCCCTTCCTTCCAATAAAGGCAATCAACATTGAACTTAGAAGTTCCAGTCTGCATCCAGTTTACAGGCTTTCCCACCCTGCCCTTTGAAATGGCGCCTTGGAGAAGGCACATCAGAAAAAACTGGAGGAAATTGGAGCTAAAAAAGATTTTAAAATAAAACCAGTATTTATGTCTCCCAAATGGGAAGTTTGGAGCAGCGAGGGCAGGAAACGGTATTTAAGCTGATTACCCAAGCAAAGTCCTCTGCCTTTTCAGCAGTGCCGCGGTCCCTCAGTAAAACCATTTAAATTAATTGGGGTTTGGAGGAGGGGGAAAGGGGGAGATGTCAAATTTTATCTGGCGTGTTAGTGACAGCCGGCTGGAGAGGGGCTTTCAGCCCTGGTAATTGGGCCTGTTTGCTCCCCCGCCACCACCGCTTTGACATGCAATGTTCTAATAACCCACAGCGCAGGTGGCCGCCAGTGTCAGCCCTGCCTGTCCCTTCCCCTCAGCGCCCGCTCGGCTGAGCAGGCTGCCCTAGGCCCAGTGGCCATTAACCCCAATGCTCTCGGCGGGTTGCTTAGCAACCGATTAAGTAGCCAGGATCTTTAAAATTTGTACCAGAAATTCACACAAATGGAAGTCTTTTGGGCCATGCTGGCCTCAGAGACATGGATCTTATTATATGTTTTACCTAATTATCAACCGAAGGCAAGCGGAGCGTGCTTTCCTTGGGTGATAATTCCATGGGTGTTTGCATTCCCATAAAAATTACATCTTCTCATTCACACTTGCACATAACTGACTAGACAAATAATATTATCATAGTGGGAAGAGCCAAAATTAGAAAGGAAATACTGCAACGTTTAGATTTAATCTGGTGAGCATTAGATCATGATTCACTTTGACATAAAAGCTCAAGAGCACATTTAATTGGGACAAAACGCACTGCGATGTTTTAAACGAGAAGGAAATAAGTCTGATGTTTCATGGGCTGCAGTATTTGCTGTTGAAATCCTAATAACTGCCTACACTCTGCACTTGTGTTGTACCTAATGAATTGGGTTTAAATTTCAGAAAGCTTCAACAAATTGGAAGCTCTTATTTGCTTCTGACTTTCCAACAAAGAGCAGGTTTTCAACAGAATAGAACAGAAGACTGACAACAAAACCCCCCTCAGCTTTCAATCACCACACTCCATTCATCTTCACCGTATTTCACAGCAGTATTTTTAACACAAGCGTATTTTTTGATAAAAGATGTTTTAAAAGAGGTAAGTATTCAAACATCATAAGCAAGACTGGCATTGCTGTTTTCCAGCATCCACAGTTAAATAGCCCATAGTGGATACGGAGCGATGCTTCTCAAAGGCTAGAACCTGCGCAAGCCTCAGGAAGTTTTGATTTACCAAAGCAAACACTGAATTCATGCTCCATATGAAACAGTGGCTGATTCAACACAAGTTTTGGAAGTGGCTTAACCCAGTGTCTGTGCCTTCCTCAGCGCAAGGATACCAATAAATGTCCTATGTCCATGTTTCCAGCATAACCTGCGTTTTTCCTTATGATCTGTGTTCATCTAAACACATTTCCTTCATGAGCAACTGGAATGAACAAATCTAGACAGAAACCAGAGCACATAAACCAAGCTGCTAACTCTTTCTCATGTGCACATACAATGCCAGTTCCCAGAAGCTGCTGTGATTGTCTAGATATGGTTCTCTAACGAACCCAGCTGAGTGTGGCAGGGCTCTGTAAGCATCTGCAATTTCAAGGCAGACCAATGTTATGTAAACTCAAATTTTGCAGCTTTATCATTGTGTATCTTTCATGCCAAGTGGCTCCTTACATAGAAAGCAAACATCATGGAGTTTATTTCCAAAAAAGCAAGATCAAGTGTACAGTTCTGCTTGGCCTAAGGCTTGTTTATAAACACAGGAGCAGACTGGCCTTATTACAGTGGGAATGGCAGAACAAAACCCTATCTTCAAGCTGAATATGAGCCAACAGTGAGCTTTCAGCAAGTAGAGAAAAGTGGGCATCATCTGAAGCATGGTCCTGGCCTCCTTGGTCTAATGAGGAGATGGTGATTTACTAATAGTAGCCTGCAAGGAAGTAGCATACACCGAATCCCCTTACTTGAAGTGAAATTATAATGGCAACAGAGCCAAACTTCTCACTTGAGACAGATGACAGAACAGAGGCAGTATCAAAAACGGTGCCTTGGCAAGTCCAGGTTGGAGATTAGGAAAAACATTTTCAGAAGAAAGGTGGTGCAGCCCTAGAAGAGCTCACCAGAGAAGCCCAGGATCTCAGTTCTTCAAGATGGCTCATGCTAGACACGTACCTTTTGACATTTGCATTTTCAGTGATAAAGTATCCTGTTAAGAAATTCTTGACCAGGTATTGGAGGAACCACAGATGTTTGGCACTCAACTACCCAGTAAAATTCATAAAAGGACCTGTCCTTGTTCTTTAAATACCCAAATGCCATTAAAAGTCTTATCATAAACTGCCTAATAACTGCAGCTCCATGCTCTGTACCCCTAGAATACAGAACCATTTGGGGGTTTCATTCACATGCAAACCCTTGCACTTTATCCCAGTGGACTGTTCTCTATGAATACAGACTTATTCAGAGTAGTAGTGCAGGATCTGGCCATACAACTTGCCTCACAAGAGCAAACTCCACATATTTGAAAAGATTATCAGTCAACTACAGCGCTTTCTACTGTAGAAACAGTTACTCAGTTAAGATAAACAAAGAAATTCCCATGCACTGAAAAGGAAAACCTATGAACTGATTAAACATGTGAATCACTTGATAAACTGGTTATCAAAGTTCTGAAAACATTTTTAACAATGACCCTTCCTGCCATTTTTAACAATGACCCATAAAAGCTAGAAGAATTCAGGGCTTTACAGGAAACCAGCTGGAGAGAAAACAGAACCTATTTCTGATCTAAGAAGCTGCAGCTCTGCCCTGTGAGCTGACAGATTTAGACACTAATTATCAGTGAATTAGTGATAAACATTTTTAATACCAATTAAAAGCTTTGGATAACATTTTTCAAAGGTTTCTAGCTTTTTCAGCACATGAAAAGTTTACCAGTCGTATCCCATCTGGTGTTACTCCTAATTCATTCCTTGATGGTCAAGAGAGAATTTTGGTGCCAGGTTAAAGGTTTCTAGTTAAGCAACATCATTACAATTGCTCAGCTACAAAGCATGGACAGAACCTGCTGTATTTAAAGAAAACACAGCCATGAACTTCAGGTGGAGATTTACATTTTCCCCAAATTCAGATAAATATTCAGTTCTAAGGCGCTTTTCAGACTATTCTATACAAGTGCTTGACATCTATTCCCCTTCCTCATATCCTTTGCATTAGCTGCGTAAAACAGCTGTTAAGCAAAATACACCCCAATCCTGAACTCCCCTTCTGCATGGCTTCATGGCAAGTACAATGTTTACAGCTCCCTTTTTCATTTCATTATCAGAAAAGTCAGTCTAGCTAAAAAGCAATATCACAAGTCAGAGAAATCCCAGAACACAAGAGGTTTCCACCAGGGTCCTGTAGACTGTTCTAATAGTTAGCCAAGATTTTGACATAAAACTTTTCCATCAACTAAGGGCTTTTTAAGAAGCCCTAGAAAAAGATTCAAGCTTTCTTCCAATTACTGCAGAGCATTAGAAGTAAGTTAAAAAGGTCAGTATTTAAACATTTGGCTTTACAATGATCTTAAAACAATCCAGTCTTTGTACAAAAAAACCTCTCTCAGCCTTCTCATAAGCTGAAATAATAAGGCAGAGAGAATTAAAAGCTGGAGTTAAAAGCCAGTATTCTATTTTCGTTCCAGAAACACAACATTTAAAAGTAATCAAACAAGGCATTTGTTAACAGAAGAGCATAAATAAGAGGAAAATGACCAGAGGTTTCAAATTTTGAAGTCTGCTACCATTTCTGGGAACTTCATATCTCAAAAGCATGGCTTGCTCATGGTATAGAAAGACCCTATTTATTTGGCTACAACCCTGATCTCAGTACTGATGCGTGCGCTTTTGGAAGAGGAAGAAAACAAGAAGTTCAGAGAGTTCTTTTTGAAAGATTTACATGTATTCTAAGGCTATAGTGGATTTGGAATACAGCTGAGACCCACACAGACCCTGCATTTGGAGGGAGGCAATGCACTCAGCGCCTCTCTGTCAAGAGCTCTTCAGGTCACAAATCTAAAATGAGATGAATACACAAAGGGTTCGATACTTTCACTTCTGTGATTTGCAAAAGAAGCAGAAACTGCCCAGCTCATATACTTAAGGTCATGTTGCACTTTTTTGGTCTCAGAAACAAAGCAGTAGTAGAACACTATGTTCTCCCCACCACCTTCCTCCCACTGCCCCCTCTCCACAGCGGGAAGCTCCCAGTGGGAGCCACTCGCTGCCTTTCAGAGGGGTTTAACTGTGTGTGAACAGAAATTCACTACAAGTTTCTATATAATTCCTGGCTCAAGCAGTTCTCCTTCTCTCTGCCTATGAGCTGGGCTCCATCTGTACTTTGTGTAAAGCAGAAATGTGGTTTTCCCCACTGACACTACAAAAACCTAAAATACTCCCTGAAACTAGATTAAGCGTAAAAATTTACAGTCAGTTTTGCAGCCTTTCGTTTCTCCTGTTATCCCGTGCTTTGGAGCAGCCCCTCTGAGATCAGCACAGCCAGTTGGTAAACCCAACCTCTACATTTTACAGAACCTGCTTGTTTTCAGATGTTTCAGTTACCAGGAGCTCAGCCTGAAGAATTTGAAGGTTTTCAGAACTTTCCAGTCACCTTTTTCCAGACAGCCCAGAACCAAGTTGCCCACAGCAATGTCCAAACATTTCCAGTGCCTGTTAACAGAAACTTGGTTGCCTATAAATACATTTACAGCTACAGCCTCTTTATACATCCCAGTTGTATCAGCATTCAATTAAATGCTTTTCTTATTCTACTTAGATATTTTTGCAGTTACACATAATATACACTCTTTGTTCTTCCTCCAGGGCTGAAATTTGAGCAGAACTGTAAAAGCATAAAAAACCAATGCCCAGATTCATGACACAGTTCAAGAGCAGAATAGTGCAGCAGGTAATTGATAACATATAGGAAATATCTATGCTTCGATATGGATATAGCTGTGGCCATAGAATAAGGATGAGTAGCCCTAATATTGCAGCAAGGGCAAATATAAAACTTACACTTTAAAAAGCCTCTGTGCATACAGTGAGTTGTTACATCTAACATGGATTGATCCCTCCAGCAGTTGTGAGTTGTCTCGTTAGTGAAAACACCACTGGGATGGAGAAATGTCTCGGCACGATCTGTTGATGTGACTCATTCAATGATCCCCACTAGGACCTGCTGAGCAGCAGTGGTAGGACCCTGAAGTGAGGGACACATGGCACAGGGCTGCACTGTGCACTACTCATATGTGCTGGAGCTTGAGGGGCAAAATTGAAGAGGGCAAAAAGAGGGATGGGAAAAAACCAAAGAGATTCAAGTGAAAAGCAAAGAACTTTAATTTCCCGAAGCAAAAAAAAATAAGGGGGAAGTTACAAAAAAATTCAGAGATCAAAAATCCCCTTTGCAACACGTGATCACTTTTTGCAGTGACAGCATCATTTTCAAACTTGGGTTTCAAGCTTTGCAGATGAAGGCAAAAGTATTAGACAAATAACACCCATGTCCAGTCCTTCCTACAGCCCAGGCCAGATCAAAGCCAGACATGGCATGCCAGACTTTCCTCCTCTTTGCTACTGGGAATTCCTGACAACTTCTGTGTACCAGGGGAGGGTGTTTTATTGCTCACAGATGCAGCCCTGACTCATCATTTGCAGCTTGATGCTGCATCAGGCATCCCTTTGATTGTCAGCAAGGCCGCAGACAGTTTGCTCTCGAAATGGTAATTCAAATGCGCATTCCCATGGAGCACTGAAGTGTGTGGTCACATTGGAAGGGACCTTAAAGCTCATCCAGTTCCAACCCCCTGCCATGAGCAGGGACACCTTCCACTAGAGCAGCTTGCTCCAAGCAGCTTGGCAGAGAGACTGACAGTAGAACTTCTTGAGTTCTCCCTCAGCCCTCCAAAGGGAGCAGTGAAGTCTCAGTGATTCCTTTAGCTCTTCCCTAGTTGATGGCTGTCCTAGATCCTTTTCAAATTGAATAATTCAACTGAATTGCCATAGGCTGACAAAACAAAGCAGCTGTGTCAAATCTGCAGTTTCCCTAAGAGAGCTAAAGGGGGAAAAAAGAGTTAACAGTAACCCTGCTCTGTCTCAGAATGCCTTAATTTAAAAGTAAACCATGTGCTAAAAAAATAAGAAAGAAAAAAAAATCACTGTCTGTAACATTATAGTTCTCAAAGATTGTGCAGCCAGGAATTACAGATAAGCCCTCTTAAGACTATAAAGAGAAATCTTTTGATAGTGCTCAGCATATTGAACTGGCTTCTCCCAGTATTTGGAGCAATAAAGCTGTCAAGCAACCCAGAAAAGGAGAGCTAAGCATTTCAAGACTCAGACACATGAACTGCTGTTAACCTGCATTAACATGTAATTGTTGCTGTGAGCACGTTGTTCTCAGAGTCAAGTGCTTATAAAGGACACAAGGAAAATCTTGCCATGTGAGACAGGACAGGGCAACCACTGCGCTCTCCTATACATTTCTGACACAGTCTTCCTGGCAAGCCCTAAATTGATACGTAGGAGTTATTCCTGGAAATTTCCCATATGGTTAGTAAACTTCAGAAGGGAAAGATAGGTTATTTCACTTTAATAACTTCCATGTTTTACATCACACCAAGTAGAAGCTAGTTTGCTGCAGTCTAAGAGCTGAATGAGCAATTTCAATATGATCTTATATGACTGCTTCAAGTCACTGAACAGCCTACAAGTCTCAGAAAGGCAGCAGGGGGTCGGGGATTGTTTGCTTGAAAGCTTTGAGACACCCCGGCCAAATCGAACAGGTAATATGGCAGGAGGATGTTCAGGATACAACTTCAACAGTTCATCTTCAACACCGACAGGTTGAGAGAGCTGGGCTGGTTCAGCCTGGAGAAGAAAAAACTCCAGGAAGACTTTAGAGCAGCTTCCAGTGCCTAAAGGGGCTACAAGAAACCTGGAGAGGGGCTTTGGACAAGAGTCTGTAGGGACAGGACATGGAGAACGGCTTTAACCTGCCAGAGGGGAGACTGAGGTGAGCTCTTAGGTAGAAGTTCTTCCCCGTGAGGGTGCTGAGGTGCTGGCACAGGGTGTCCAGAGAAGCTGTGGCTGCCCCATCCCTGGCAGTGTTTAAGGCCAGGTTGGACACAGGGGCTTGGAGCAAGCTGCTCTAGTGGAAGGTGTCCCTGCCTGTGGCAGGGGGTTGGAACTGTATGAGCTTTAAAGTCACTTCAACCCAAACCAGTCTAGGATTCTATGACGATTCTATGATCTTCCATTCACTCAAGCTGGCTGTGTCTGAAGTGGATGGGAACACACTTGTAATCCATTTGGATGCAAATCCAGGCTATGAAGCACCGTTGCATGAACAGCTTTTTGGACCTGGCTGCAAAGCCCACACAAAGCCCATTGTATATCACATGGAATCAGTAGCTCAGAAGTCCCTGCACTGCTCCCTCAGGCACAGTGAAGATGCACCTTTTAAGATGCAACTAAAGTGAGGCTGAGAGGGGGTACACAAAGCTCTCTGTAGATAAATCCCAAGGGCAAACAGTGGGAAGAAGAGCCATATAATCTGAAGGAAAACATTTACACAACAAGCAGTGGAGATAGGCCAGCCATTAATGAACTTCTGCTAGAAATAAGAAAAAGGTGCAGAAAGATTCTGGCACAACCTTCCAACAGGATGGGAGAAGCACAAACCACACAACAATGTTACTGTGCTCTAAAACGGTTGTTTATAAATCACAGAGAAGATGAGAGGAAGTAGTGACCTATGACTGTAGGGACTGGACTAGCTCAGCTCTTACCCCAGACTTGTGCTCCATGATCCCCCAAAACCTTCCTTTCCAGCCCGCGCAGAGTTCTGGCATGGTATGTTCATGAACTACAAGGGTATCACTAAACAGATGATGCAGAAGTATTCTCAGAGAGCAAGATATGATTGCATAGGGAGTTCACAGAGTCCCAGAATTATTTGGGCTGGAAGGGACCTCTAAAGATTGTCTAGTCCGACTCTCAGGGTTACTTCTCTGAGTCCTGCTGCGCTCCCTTAAAGAGATTGCTCCTGGGCTGGTAGTTCTGGTTAACCTTCCAGTAACCGAAGCAAAGGCCAGCACATCAGCATGTATTGCAGAGCAGGTAATCATGAAGTCGACTCTCCAGGTTTCATAAAAGCATGGTAGAAGCTGAAGGTGCATTTATTCCTTTGGGTTTCATTCCACGTATTGTAATCTGCCTCCCTCACCTTTCATCATCTTGCTTTAACAAATATAGCCTGAGGGGATTTCAGAGCCTGTATCTTCACCTCAGGTTAAAGTGGCTGCTGATGACAGACAGGGCTAAGCACGCTTGCTCAGAGCCTGAGCTCTGAGGCCAGAAGCACGTAGCTAAACTTTGCCAAATTACTTTCAGAAAAGCCCTGATTGAAAGGGATCTTCATTGTAAAATGCTGAAAGACACACACAGAAACCCCTTAAACAACGAATGGCACAGGCAAGAGGCAGGAAACAGCCTGACTCTCACAGAACTGCTCATTTTCAGCTGATGACCACATCGGTTTAATGTGTTCCAGAGCAAATGCCCTTCACACAGGATCCACACACAATCCTACCCAAAGGCCAGCCTCATTTCCACTGTGGCTGGATGGGCTGCAGAGTCCTTTAGAGCTGAAGGAAGCTCAGGTCTGCTGAAATTTATACAGGCAGTGAAAATGTCTCTTTCCATGGAATTGCATCAAACCACTTTTGTTCCCTATATTTTTCTCCTGCCTAAACACAACTGCTGCTCAAAGATTCAGTCATCAGAGTCTAATGATCTTCCATTTCCTGCACTCCTTCATACATCCTCATCAAGGGAGACTTTTGCTGGAGATGCTCTGAGGATGAGGCTAACAAAAAAAAGAAATAGAACACATACATATTCCCTATCCAGCTATTTCTGTGGCATCCCTAACACTGAAGATGCCTAAGGGCTGTATTAGGACTGCTTGTGCACAACCTGCTTAAGTCCATATTCCATCTGGAAGATGACATGTAAAGGTTTGGTAAAGAGAAGTTTTCTTGATCAGCTCAAGCTCCCACTTCTCAGAATACAGGAGAAGAACAAGGATTAAACACTGTTAACGCATGCCATTCTCCTTCACTTTCTCGGCAGTGGCATCCTTTCATGTGGTAGTTCGTTTTCTAACAAAATGATTTCAGAAATACATCTCTCCAAACATCTGGAAAACATCCACATGCTCTGCCCACCAGAGCAGGAACCAGAGAAAATCAGATTGTCTGTGTACTGCCAGGGCCACATTTGTATATTACCTGTGCCTTCCTTCAAAGGCTGGCTTCAGAGCTCATTCTGTGGTTACCTGAAAGCCTGCCATTGCCTCCTGAGAGCTTGTCACAACACAGCTCCTGACATGTTGAAGCCTTTGGTGCCTCTGTCCCTGACAGCCATGGCTCCTTTTAACCCTTCCCAGTTGACACAGATCATCCTGGGATGAAGGAACTCATATTCTATGCTTAAATCATTAAACAAAGAACAAGCAGCAGCTCACCTCTGATGACTGAACACTAATTCCTGCTCAGAACAAGCTCTTTTCCTAGGCTGGGGTCAAAGCTCATTTTCATAGTGAACAGAAGAGGGAGCAGGGAAGGCTCGAGGTTCTCCTTAAGGCACTGGCAAGCTGGGGTCTGTACCATCATCCTGCTCTTTCAGTATCCACAGCACCACTAAACATCTTGTAAGAGATCCACACTCCTCCCTCTGTCAAGTGCAGCTCTAGGTGCCTTTTCCATTCTGATTCCAGCATCCCTGTTGACTGAGAGCCACAGGAAGCTCACTGCCTCTGCACAGAAGACATAGACTGTCTTGAGCAATGTACACCCAAATGGCTTCATCTTCATTCCCAAGATATACTCAGCCCGAGTGATTTACTTCTTTAAATCTTCTTGAGAGAAAGGACAGGACAGTGACTGCCCGAATTCACCATCCAACAGCTCCTTTTTGTTATGGAAGAGATACAACAACTGACAGGAACCAAGATTTAGGATACACTGGCATTCAGTAACCATTTCATTGAACTGAATGTATCTGAGCAGCAAAAGAAATATCAACAAATTCCAGATGCAGAATGTAATTATGTTTGGATGGCAGAATGTTTCATATTGTTTTCTATAGGGGGGAAAAAAAGTCATCATTAAAGCAGTGGAATTTCAGTAAACTATGTTTTGGGTTCCAGCCCAGAACAGTTACACTTGGCAGTTCAGAGGCACGGGTAAAATATTCCAAGGTTCATAAATCCTTGACTTTAATTTGTAGATATAGGTTACAGCTTGAATATCACTGCAAGGGGGTAAATCACGCTCTCACCTAAACAGTTGCCAAAGGGTTTGTAGATATAGGTTACAGTTTGAGTATCACTGCAAAGAGGTAAATAATGCTCCCACCTAAAGAGTTGCCAAAGGGCGTTGTACCAACCTTTTCAGCTCTCTTGGGCAGCTTTAGGAAAACCATACATCAATGTCTTTTGGGCTCCTATGTCACTCAGATACCATATACTCATAGCAGAATGCTTCCTTGGCTCTGCAGCACCTCTTTTAACTTACACGCTTAGATGGTGGTGACTCATGAAGGAAAAAGATAGCTGAAGGTGGGCTGGACATGAACAAGATGTTTCCTCTCTCACATGACGTTGCATCAACTCTCTCAGCCCTGGAGGCTCAGTGTGAGGAGGCAGTTTGGAACTGTTAGGAATTAATCCGCAAAACAAAAAAATCCAGCAGCATTCAGTGGCCTATAAAGAACTGAATTTAATTTGCATTCTCTGGAACAAGTTAAAGGGTTCAGAAGCACATGGTGACAAAAAAAGCAGCTAATAATGTCTGGAAAGAGCTTCTTGACTAAGATCTCATCAGGTACCAGAAGCATCTTCATGCTTCTCTCTGAGCTTGGGTTCTGCGCTGTGTTAAGAAACTGGTACATAGGATTTATTGGTAAGATGCTGGTTTGTACAACAAACTCCTTACAATTAAGATCTGTCACGCAGCAACACATCATGCCACAACAGGGTAGTAAAGCTGTAGGGTGAAGCATGAGCCTGCCTGGAGAGACTTTACACATAGCTCCCAATTTGTCTCATTCTGTTAAAATCCTTTGCTACAACGAAGCCTTGACACAGCTAAAACAAAATTCATTTAGAGGTTCTAAGTTAACCTGGTGAATGGTCAAAAGCTGAGCGTCATAAGCCACAACCAAAAATGTAAGCATACGCTTAAGAAACACTTGAAGAAATTCCACTGAAGTCAGTGGGACTTCCAAAGTGGTTAAAAGTAGCTCCAAATTACAGAGTCAGTATTGGGAGAGTCAGGAAGCTGCCTGTAACAGAGTGAAGTGTGAGTTTCAGAAAAAATCATTCCTCTTTCTCCCAGGCCTGTTACTCTTTGATTGATTTCTGTTCACTTTTGTACTGGCTGCATAATTATTCCATTCATATTCCCTCTCAGAAGTTTTCCTGGAATCTTTTCTTTGGAAATTATGTGATTTTTCCTAGCATCACACCATATTCTGAAGTCCTGGACTCTCCGTGTAAACCTGATTTCCCCCAAAGGAACACCGACAATCTTTTCCCATTTTCCCAGGGTGACAAGAACAATCTTTCATTCTAAGACATAGTCTTTGGATTTCAATCAGATATAACAAGGTGACGAGAAAGGTTTGCTTTAAAGAGCAAAGAACCCCAAACAAATTAAACAGCAGTCTACTTGTGTGTCCTACCACAGCTTTACTATAGACTCGGCAGTATTTGCTTCTTCAGAACATTAAAATTGACACCTGTAGCTCTCTCAGGGAGTTCCCAGTTCCTGGAGAATGGGATTCCCTTATAATCCACCCAGCCTGCCTTTGTTCTTGGAATTCCTGCTCACCCATACCAGCTCTACAAATGCAATGGGAGCTTGAGCCCGACTCCTCCAAGCCACTGGTCCTGCCACAGCCCCATACAAGCATCAGGCATTTGGGTGGTTCACCCCGAGACATTGTTCTCTCACTGCTTGTTTCTCCTGACATCCTGCTATTAAACTAAAGCAACATGTCCACAGAGTAAGCACTCAATAACTGGGTCACCGTCTAACACTGAGAAATTAGAGAGCAGCTCCACTTCCACTACTGAGCCAAACCCCACAATGAAGCACTGGCCCGGGTTAAAAATTCTCCCAGAGAAGAAGAAAACTGTGGCCTTGTGCGTTATGGACTCCCAGTGCCTCCCATCCCGGAGGGTTTGCAGGCTTGCACTGAGCTCTGCCAAGCAGATTAAATCTTAGCTGGAGAGAACTATGCTTTTCTAGAGAAATGCCAGTGCAAGGTGAAACAGTCCTGCTGCATCACAGCCTATCGCGCCAAATGTATCTTCTCCAATAAATGTTCTGAAAGAAGTTGAAAAGTAAGGAAAGACATTTCCAATAAATCCAGATTTGTATATATTAGACTGCAGACATTGGAGGAATGTAAAGCACTTTTCTAATGGAAGAATTCAAGGGAAAAGCCAGAGTTTTAACATGTAACAAATGCACACACCCTGCAAAGTCTGCAGATACATGGCTATGAGTAAGTGGACAAATCAAATGGGTGTGCAGAAGGCTGTGTAGGAACCATTTTTACTTGTATGTCACTAACTGACACCCTCAGTGACTATAATGTCGCACTGTTTGGGTTCTCACAGACTCAGATGCTCAGACATATTCAAAACTGTGAGGCCTGGGACTCATTATTACTATACTCTGGTCATAAACTAGGCATTGAAAACGTGCTTTACAAAATGACAGTTCTGGCTACCAAGCCTGTATTTGGAACAGGAAAAGACATGGATATAAACAGGAGGAGAACCCAAGGAAATGCTTCTAGCTCAGGAGGACAGGAAATATTGGCAACCCAAGCCAACCAAATCCACAGTTCAGCAGGAGGCTGAGCCAAAGTCACTGGTTCTAAGGTTACCATATAGCAATCCTTCATCGTGTAGGTGGCTCACCTTCAGACATTGCATGCAAAGAGACGCAACCACTATCAAAAGCAAGGTCTAAGTGGTACCCAACATGCCAAGGGAGTTCTAGGTAAGTGGGCCTGCAAAGCCAGGCAGTCATTTGCACAAGCAAAGGTCAAAGCCAGGACACAAGGGACTGTATTGGAAAGAGTCTATGCATCTCGGTTCACATCCGGCCTCTAACAATTTCATTTCTGTACTTATTTACATCTTTATCTGAATAGAAATCCAGTAAATGAGGTTAAGTTAAACTGGTAAACAAGAATTTCAGCTTGAAGCTTTGATTCAGACAATCTGCTTTCTGATAGTGCTCATGTGAATTGTGCTCTTTGGTTATTTCTGGAATAACAGCAGGCAGTTTGTAAACGGGGAACCTACAACAATGTTCCTTATTCCCCCCGCCCGTTTCATAAAGTGAAGGATCACCTAAATTTAAAACAATATATTTAAAACATTTAGAACCGTTTCCTGGAGTGTTGCCTGGTTTGTTTTAGACTCTTTTTAACAACAACAACAAACAGGAGAAGCCCAAACTGAGAATGGTTTTTTACTGCTTTTATGTTTCAATTGTACTTGTGCTGGTACAAGTGCAAGTACATAACTGTATTTGTACAACAGCCCTTTCAAAAGAGGAAGTCACTCATGCTCCTAATTGTGTGGTTTTCAACTACAGACATGAGAAAGTGGACCACAAAATGATAAAAATGGTTAATTTTAAAGGGGTATTTAGATATGAGTCTGAGTATATACAATGAGTAACTTGCGCCTCTGTTAAGAAGCACCTCCTGACAAGCAGCACATGATGCCCATTCCAATTTTTTTATTTTTCATTTCAGACTTCCCTAAATTCTTACATTCCCTAATCTAAACGTCTGGGGACTTTCAAGTCCCCCTCCCACAGCTTCCCCAGGGATATTTCCTAATGCACTGAGAATGAAAAGATAAGAGTTCCCTGACGGTGTTCACACTGTGGGCTGCATTGTTTTGGTTTTCCCTCAGTTTTCAAAGAAATATAGAAGATAATGAAAAGGCCACCTTCTCAGTGAGAACACTTGTTCCCATTGACAGACATGGCAAAACAGCAAAGGTAAAAAACCCCAACCACAGTGCTCTTACACGTTGCTCATGTTGCAGTCCTAAAACTATGACTTTCAAAGTATTTGCTACTTAAAAAGACCCCTCAAATTAAAGGGGGTTTCTGCCATGGCTTCACCTAATACTGAAATTATTGTTTGAAAGTTTTTCTTTAGGATTCAGAGGTAACAGATTCAAATCCACAACTACGGAATAAAGGTACATCGTATAGTGATGACAGGAGGAACGCAGCAGGGATTGTCTCTCCCTAATGATTCCTTCAGCAGATGTTTCTGCCCTGGCATGGAGGACTTTGTGCTAAGCCCCATGAAGATACTCCTTCCTTTTCAAAGCATGCCTTCGAGATGCAGCTGTGGTTGGGCCACCTATATCATGAGATTGACCCCTGACCCTGCACTGCCTGCTCTACTACAGGCTTCCTTTCTCTAGGGACAGGCAGGGGAGGGTAGTGTTTCGTGGCTGCCATTCCAAAGCAAGAGCTAGAAATCCAAGAGTCTTTACTTAATAAATAAAATTCCAGCACTATTCACAGCAGTGATGTCTCAGCTTACATGGAGAGTTGACAGAGTTTTCTTCTAGCTACGGGGCTCAAGTGAGTTACGGCGATGAAGGAAGACCCAAGAATGTTGATTAATAGATATTGTAAACCTACAAAAAGGAGGCCTAAATTCACATCCATTCCAGCCACTGGGAACAGCAAGAGGGCAGGGCTGAAGCAGCAAGCAGAGATGCAGCAATGTGAGGTATCAGTGACACTCTGCCCAGCTCAAGTCACGCTTTGTTCTTTGCAAATCCATGAACAACTCATGTTAGAAAAATGCTAAACACCAGCACCTCCAACTACATGGAGATAAGACTGTGAGAACATGGCACCACCACAGGGCATGTGATAGATTTGAGGTATCCACCAGAAAATGTAGAATCAAAAAACTGGGAAGCATCTGCAAAGGGGTCAAGAAAAAAATAAGGAGCAATAAAGTATAGAATCATTGAATGGTTTGGGTCAGAAGAGACCTTAAAGCTCATCCAGTTCCAAACACCTGCCATGGGCAGGGACACCTTCCACTAGAGCAGCTTGCTCCAAGCCCCTGTGTCCAACCTGGCCTTGAACACTGCCAGGGATGGGGCAGCCACAGCTTCTCTGGACACCCTGTGCCAGCGCCCCAGCACCCTCACAGGGAAGAACTTCTTCCTTCTATCCAATCTTAATCTCCCCACTGTCACTTCAGATCTTCTGAGAAACTTCCCAGCCCTCTCTCCCAGCTCAATGAGCACCTTCAAATTAACAGCTACATTAATTTGATTTTTACTCCTATCTATCTAATTTTACAATAACAAATATACGCCCAACATCCTCAATTTCAGTAATTACTAACCCTCCTGCTATACAAGATTATACATCATCTATAACACAGACATCTTTCAGTTTACACTCCCAGTGAAGAAAGAAAGTGGACACACATCTAACCCTACCAGAAATTACCTGTCAGGCTCAGCCATCCCAGAAGAGCATTGAGCTCATGGTTATTACAGATCACTCTCCAGAAACTCAGAGCCTTATGAGGAGCAGGTTTTACAGATTCCAGACGAGCGGCTAGTCCTGGCATGATGACAATGCAATAAACACACATTTCAAAGCCACTTTCCTCAGGTTCCTCTGTTGTGCACTGGAGAGTTGCCAGGAAAAATAAAAATGTTACCCAGGGGTGAGCTCTCTGAGGGCATTAGGTGCTGGAGCTGAACCTCTGCGTTGATGGAGCTTACAGGATCTCAGCTATGAGATGCCGGTAATTGGGAATTCAATGTTAGGTTTATGGAAAACAAGGTGATACATTTCTTGTTGTTTTATTAGACAAAGCAAAACACAATCAGTGCTCCACGACATGTGATTATAGTATAGAGCAAGTAGTGAGATTTCTCAAAAGGGAAAAACAAACCCAAAACGCTCCTGGGGAAGCATCAGTCATCTGTTAAATGAAACCTGTTCTTTCTTTCAGATTAGCTACTGTCTAGTGGTACATAATTAATATTGATTTGAAAGGCAGTCTGCCCAAGGGATCCAGAACAAGTGATTGTAGCACATGCTGACAAATGAAATATCATAATGGTCAGTTTACAGCACAACTTGAATGAATATCTATTAGTAGGAGGGTTTTTTTTCCCCCCTCAGACTTCCAAAAGGCTAAATTCTAATTCGACCAGATTTCAAACACTGGAAAATGGAAATGATATGTGAGGGAACTGGAAAGTACTGCTCTGTTTTTTCAAACACTTTAATCAGTTCTTCATGTCAAGCCCGGTCTGCATGCCGCAGTGAAGGAATTCCTTGGTGAAAGTCAATGGACTAACGGATGGCATTAAACCTGCATTCCCATGTGGGGTTTGTGTGCAGGCTCCCTGAGCCACAGACCTCCCAATGCAATCAGGGGAAGGAGGGCTAGAGTTCAGCGCTGTAACCTAGGACATTAGCAACATGAACTGCATTTCTTGCAATGCCACAAACTTTCTGAAGATACAGGGCAAGTCTCCATCTTTTTGTGGCTTTCTGTCATACCTGGGAAATGGGAGTAACAGCGTCCTCCAGGAAGGATAAAAACTGAAGAGCTTAGGAAAATGAGGCCTGTAATAGAATAGGGATTGACCATAGGGCTAGACGTCCCTACCCTCATGCAGCAGCGCTGTCTGACACATTTGCTGTCAGAAATGCAGTTGGCTGTCAGAGGGAGTGGACTCTGGTGCCTTCTGCCCCTCCTTCCCTCTCCCCACTGGAGGATTCAGGGGAAGGGTGGGAACATGCTTGAGTTGAGAACATCCTAAAGTGGTATTAAAAGGAGAAACCAAAATTGGCACAAGTAAAGCAGCTGCTGTATGAGACACCTATTTACACCTTGCATAAAGCATTCTTTTATCTCTCTAATGATAATGCAAGAAGCATTAGCAGAGCCAGGCAGACTCTCTCCCCTGGCACCTCTGCCACACAAGAATATCAACTCCTGAAATGCAGTTACTGTCAGAATGCAAGAGAAACCACTAATGTAGACAGTAACATTACATAGTTTAGTAGAAGCTGTGTCCATGACCAGGACAAGAGCTGGAAAGATTTCCTACGTTTCCCTCAAACATCCCATTTCCCTCTATACAATCCAATCTCAGGAAACAAACAAAGCAAAACAAAACAAATTCTATTAATTCAAGGGTCTAAGACTAAAGAAGGAAATGACAAGTTATATTAGGAAAAAGAGGGTGGCACTTTACAAGAGAAAAAGCCAAGATGTCTGCAGTTACAAGGAGCAGATACATGTGTTCCCTTTGACGCTGAAGCAAAACTGAAACAAGCCTAAAATGACTCCTTTTTCTTCAGCTTACACAAGAACAGTGCATGACAGATTTGTTTGAATAAAACAATCAGGATTAATCCCAGAAATTATTAATATATCTCAATAAGATTACTGAATCTCTTTTAAACTGTTTGTATTCAAGTGCAAAACAGTCTAAATCTCACTCTGTAAATCCTAGGGCTGCTGAGCATCCTGCTGAATTCAAGAGGCATCATTAAAAATAACACATTGTTTGCATTTTTCATAAAGACATCAAGAGGACTTCATCCCTCTGAAACACGATCTCCCCCCTGGGAATTACGGATGAGCAAAACCGGAACAAGTGGAAGTTTCATTTTTTTCCCCTTTAAATGCCAAGAAGCCAATGGGTTAAGCTCTCAATTTATCTTTGTTTCTCCAAAGATACACCACCAGTTCAGAGACATTAAAAGCCAGACCACACCTGTGTTTCTTTAGCGGTGGCCTGCTGAAAATATTTGTCAGGCATTGTGTCAGAATCCAGAGCACATTCTTTCACTTTATGATTAACCTTTAAAGAGATTACGTTGGGAAAACGCTCCAAGTGACATTCATAGTATATTAAGTGCATTCATATTGGAAAGGGTTTACCCTTGAAGTTGGAGGTGTTTTTCAAACAAAGCCCAGCTCAGGCCTGAAGTGTGTGTTCATAGGAAACTGAATACACAACCAAAAGCTGAAAACAAGCCAGGAACGGTTTGATATTTAGACAGTAGTAAATTCAATACTCCATAGGAAAAAGAAAAGAGTGAAACTGGCCCTTCTTCTAATAAGATCTGGACACAGGGATGAGCAAATCAGCTTCAGTTAAGTAAAACCTGAACCTGGACATGCCTTGCACACAGACCCCTTCTTCCCCTCATCCCACAAACACCCCAAACATCTATGAAAGCTTCTGCCACCTCTCCTGGGCTTGGCATTGCTCCAAGCTGTTCCTCCTGACAGGTTTGCTCTCTGGATCCATGTCAGTTGGTGCAACTCCAGCGTTGTTTCATTGAGAGTTTATCTCGGAGACTAAAGCAAAAGTCAGAGGCTGCCTGAATCTGGGCCCTGGGCCAAATCTCCAAAGACAAAGAACTTTGTCCAGCACAATGCTAATAAATGATTACACCCTCTTTTTACAAAACATTAATTCACTTGACTTGGGGCATAGGATTCCTTTTTTCACGTATACAGTAGGGTTTAAAGAAAAAACACACTCACTTGTAAAGCCTCGGCAGCAAGACCTGATCAAACTTATTTTCCCACTATTACATTGAACAGAGTCCCTCACTGCGCATCAGAGTGATTTGTACTGTAAATGAAGTGGTAGGAATGATGCAAAAGTGAAAGTAATACATGAGTTATGGAAACAGTGTGCCAGCAGCACAACACAAAGGCTCTGCTGCATTCCCCACTGCTCTGCATGTCTACGGCCACTTATGGTGGCAATCAGGAAAGTGATCCCTGAACAGCCAGTTTCTCATATTCCATGCAAGCACTGGCTGCGGGCTGCTGTCCCGTCTCAGCACTCTGACTTGGACCTTTGCCCAAGCCACATGGGGATTTTTCCTCATGCAAAGTAACACAGATTGCTTCCCGAATAGCCAAGCCTGCATCTGCAAGCCTGCGGAGGGAGGATGACAAAACTGAGGAGTGACAGCAGCCATTTGGAGTGCAAAACCTCAGAAACTCAACAGCCCTCAAAACCTTGGGAGAACATTTCATGTTCTTGAGCACCATCTGCTGGTACTTTGTCCACTGACACAAGCCCATCCGCCTTCACCGGCACTTCAGGGCTCCTTCGTCAGACAGGACAAGTACTGTCCAAGAACTGCTGAACTATTAACTGATACGTAATACCTCTTAACAGCAATCAGGTAGCACTTAATGAATGAGAACAGCAAACTGATTGTCCTGGGTGCAGCCAGATCTTTACGTGAGGGGTAGCATCCATAATAAGGTAACTAAGTGCATCTGTAACAGCATTTTAGTTCAGATAATTCAGATTACAGGTGTGTTTTTGTGAAGTGAATTGCCCAGTCCCCCCCACCTCACTGTATTCTAGTGCTCTTTGGACAGCCCTGAACTGCAGTCATGAAATCATAGGATCCTAGAATGGTTTGGGTTGGAAGGCACCTGAAAGCTCATCCAGTTCCAAGCCCCTGCCATGGGCAGGGACACCTTCCACTAAAGCAGGTTACTCTAAGTCCCATCCAATCTGACCTTGAACACTGCTTCTCTGGGCACCCTGTGCAAGCGCCCCAGCACCCTCACAGGGAAGAGCTTCTGCCTTCTTCTTAGGCTCCTGCCTAAGAGCTCATGAGAAGAGAAGAGAAGAGAGGAGATGAGAAAAAAAAATCTAGTTCTCAAAGTCAGAAAGAAACAAATGTACAAGTCTGACACAGATGCAGAAATCAAAACTGACAAACCCAGGGTTATTTTTGCTTTTAAGTCTGTGTCATTCATGAACCAGTACTGCAATGTTAGGGGCTGACATAGTTTTTGAGGGCTGGTGCTGTCGCTAACAGTGCTTCTGCATTGTTCAACAACAGTCTGAATCCAGCTTCATTGTTACTTAAAAGGCCGTAACTTGAGGATGAACATTTTGCAGTCCAGTGTCACACAGAAAATGGACGGTGCCCACTGTCCCCAAAAGTCCTAGGAAAGGACTTCAAGTCTTTCAGGACAAACTGCTTACAGGTTGTATGATTTCATCTTCATCCTAGTGTCGAATTGCTGTTGCTTGTTGATGAAAGGCATGAGAGGACAAGGAAAATGATAAGGTTTACTACAATAAATTTTAAATACGCTTTGATACAAGTGTTTTTTTGTTAAAGACCATGGTCATTTCTCGTGTGATTCAGAATGATTCCCTGTGTTAAGTCATGAAGATAAAAAACCTGTGATCACAAGTTCCAATATAGGTTTCACCTATCTGTAGTAAAGACAGTGTTCAGTTTAAAGGTGAAAACATTGTGAACTCACATAACAGGGATTCTTCTTGAAGGCTCCAGCCTCTGCAGAGTCCCAGTTCCTCTTGAAGTGCTCCTGTTTTCTATACAGCTCCACAGCAGTTTACTCCTGCGCTTGGAACGCAGCGAGCTGGCAGCTCCTGCTAATGCATTCATCAGGAATCTGTAAACTCCAGATGGGAGCACGGGATTAATCCCTCTACACGGCTCCTAAAGCATCTGATACTCGGGAACATCTGGGATCTTTGTGGTGTCCCACAGTGCAGACCTCTTGTACCACCAAGCAGTAAAACTGAGCTCGCTCAGGTAGGAGAAAATAGCAGGGCACAAGGTCACTCTCAGCCTTGGGTTTGGGGGAGCTGTGGGGATTTGGTAATTAGAAAGACTTAATATCAAGTAAATATTTGGAGCTTAGAGAAGCTCTTTCTTTGTTGAGTGACTTCTCAATACATGGCCTTTCTGTGGTTGTTTCTGTCAACATCATGGATTGCTGCCTTTTCTTTTTTAATCAATTCCAAAAATCCTTGAAAAACACCAAGACAAAGGCATGACTCACATTCAGAATTTCCTGTGGATTTTTTTAAATGACCAGGATGTCATTGGACAGTTTGTCCTAAAATAGACTCATTGCAATCATTTTCAAAAGGCCAAGGCTGTAGAAAAGTTTAAAGCAGCAATTCTGCTTTATGAGCCCCTTTTCCAGCAGTCCTGTGAGTGAAGCCCTAGGGCAATCACTGGCACTTTGGCAGGTACAAGATTCTTAGAAATGGGCTTTAAAGAGCCAGCTTACACTGAAGACTTGACAAAGCTGTTGGTGTTACCCCAAGAATCAATAGAAACACAGCACCAAAGCCATCCCCAAAATCAGAAATGCGCTTCAAGGTTTGTCCTCCTGAGAGACTGGGAGATATTGAGGCAGATTTCAAGGATGGGAGATGCACAGGAACATCAAGGGCTGATAATCTCTTCTCTTCTCCTGGAATAGGCATGCTGGTGATGGTGAGAAATGACCACTCTTGATCACATCCTCTCTGCAGCAGATCAGAGACACAGCTCTTCCACCCAGTGTCATGTCCCAGTCACTGTCAGTAGGATAAACTGTTTTCTCTTCTGGGGTGCCAGTGGCAGAGAGGATGAAGATAAATGGGAAGGCAGCACACTAGCAAAATATTAAAGAGAAAGGAAGTGGTTTGGGATGGCACTTGGAAGTGTCCCAGAGCAAAAGCCTGATGGTGTGCTTCTCTAGAGCCCCATGGGAATGGGAAGTTAAGACAATTCTGCTCCTTACAGGCACATTAACAGAAGTGAATGGTCAGGTTTTCTCCAGCTCTCACATTCTCTCTTTGAAAAACAGCCTGGCTTTTCATTAGACATGGGGGATTTCTGCTGACCAGAAAGACTGAAGTTGAATGCCATATGCTCCATAAATCCACACTGATAATTTTGATGATCTGTTAGTTATTTCATTAGTATTATGCAACTACAAAGGGTGAGAGGCCATGTTAGACTCCATAAAACTTTTAGAGTCCTGTGGAGGAGGAGTGGTGTGGAGAGAAGGAGAGAAGGGAGCAGCCTTAGGAAAGTATTGAGGAAAATAATACAAATGACACATTATGAAACTCAGCTCTGGTAGGGCTGGCAGGGTTAGCAGGTGGGCAACGCTTTCACATGCCTTTCAGATACACACGGATATTGTGCAACTGCAGAGGAAAGCATTGGCAAAACACCACAAAAGGTTGAGAGCCTGTTCCTTGGTCTGATTTGAACTGCTGTTGATCTCCCAGAGCATGAATCCCAGGACCAGCTGAAGACAGGATGCCTGCTCATGTAGACAGGAGCAGACTCTCACTTTGCACTGCTATTGATCTGAAAGCAACAACACAACAAGGCGAGAGGTGGGAAATGCTGTGACTGGGGAGCACAGTCGTGTGACTCATTCTCCAAAAGAGATCTCCAAAAGGCTCACAGCTGAGAAGCAGCCAGCCAAGAGACTCTTACTGGTCAGAAATGTAGTATATGAGGGATAAAAATGTGTTCTGTAGCTCCATATGGCCCTACATCTGCAAATATTTTACATTTTCAAATGGTCAGAGAATTACAGAAATACGAATTCCTGCAGCCTCCCTGTAAACGTTCTCAACACATTTTATAGAAGCAGCAGAGGTAGCAAAGTAGCTTGCTCCAAAGCCAGACAGTCAGTAGCAGGTTTGAAGAGATCCAGAGTTAAAGAATATTGCAGAAGATGAAGAATGCTCATTTCATGGCACATTCAGCCTTACTTCCACAGCATTCACTGTGCTTTTTGACCTGGGTGAGCAGGTTGCCATTCCAGACGTTATTTCGCTCAATAGAGAGAAGCAGAAGTCTCAAACACTCACATGTTTTTACATATCCCTTTAAAACCACAGCTTGTGGAATCAAACCTCCACTTTTATTCTTATGGCTTGGGGATTATTATGGGTTTTAGTTAAAATTTATCACATATTTGTGGAAAAGACACCGGCGCCACAACCACCACCTTTACACCAGCGATGATAAAGCAAACAGAAGAGAAACCTTTAGTTATTTTTAGACAGTCATTGTTTCTGGGGCACCCAACACAAAGAGGCACATGGCCACGGAGATGCTGGGAGGGCTAGAGCAGCTCTTCTCTGGAAACAGGCCGAGAGAGCTGGGCTGGTTCAGCCTGGAGAAGAGAAGGCTCCTTAAGGGGAGACCTTAGAGCAGCTTCTAAGGGGCTACAAGAAAGCTGAAGCTTTTGACAAGAGCCTGTAGGGACAGGACAAGGGGGATGGCTTTAACCTGCCAGAGGGGAGATTGAGATGAGCTCTTAGGCACAAGTTCTTCCCTGTGAGGGTGCTGAGGCACTGGCACAGGGTGCCCAGAGAAGCTGTGGCTGCCCCATCCCTGGCAGTGCTCAAGACCATGTTGGACGGGGCTTGGCGCAACCTGCTCTAGTGGAATGTGTCCCTGCCCATGGCAGGGGGTTAGAAGTGGATGAGCTTTAAGATCACTTCAACCCAAATCAGTCTAGGATTCTATGATTTCCACTCACATCTTCTGATATTAATGAATTTTGACAATGAATGCTATGTTCACAAACCCAGGGACTATGTAGAATTGATAATGAAACACCCAAACCAAAGAGTCCTTTTGAAATCTTGATTTAACTCTTCCTACTTAAAAATTCCCAGCCAGCCATTTAAGAAACAGGATCATCATTGTGCAGTTTAGTTGCCCAAATACTGCACGCACCAAATGATGAAAGAAATAGGAAGCAAAAAGTTCAAGAACATCTTATGGGCTGTAATCTGTTCCCAGGAAATGTTTTGTGTATAATATATATGAGTGAACCAACAAAAATGAAATTCTGCTAAAAAACAATCCATAAAGAAGAGAAAAACTCAGTAAATTACTAGCTGCAGGCTCTGGTCAGGAGTTCCTGGCTCCCATTAGCCAGCTCTGTCTCCTAAACCACATCGGTTTCTGCCACACAAACTCAGATGGAAAAGGCTCAGCTTTGGGTCTCCTGGTTAAACAAAAGAGCAGGCAGGGCTGCAGCCATGGGACTGTAAATATCCTGGTTTGGGCTTTTGGCATCTGTAGTATACAGCTCTCTCCTACATGTGCTTATGCATGTGCACACACACCCATTAATAAAGACAGACTGCTACCTTGAGGGAATAGCCAAAAAGCTCTAAAGTGGTGACCTACTGTTATTGCAACCTATCAGCTTGAAGTTGTAACGAACCCTTCTTCCCTTCCACTTCCCTCATGCACTTGGAGCACAGATGGCCAAACCCAGGCTGGGTATTAGAACTTCCACTCTTCCAAGCTGCGTATGGATGTAAATGGACGCTGAGTTTGGTCTGCAGTGTTGTGTATGTTTGTAAAGAACACAGGAACTGATACAACACATCTGCTCCCACTGCTTCCACAACACTATTTCTTTCATCTGCTTGAGTTCTGGCTTCACTGAGAGGAAGTAATTGGCTGTTAATTATGGGAGCTGAGAACTGGTCACATCACAGGACTGTGTTTGCAAGCATGATTCATGACAACATCATTTCTCAGCAGCTGTCAGCAGTAAAGGCTCAGCACTTACAAGAAACTATTATAATATTCTAGCAGAAAGGATGCAGACAAATGCTGTGCACAGCTGAGAAAGCAGCAAACTAAATGTTTTTTTAAAACCTTTATTTGATAGAGACTCAACTTGAAACACGCTGTTTCTCAGGAGAGATAAACAACAACCCTGCCAGCATGGCTTCCCAGCCCTGGAAACTGAAATCCAAACTCTTCAGATGTCCTCCCCAGAGCTGGATGAAAAATGAAAGACCTTTTCTCATTAATAGCTGGAAATCTTAAACTTGTTCTTAATACTCCCCAGACTGTCTCTGTTCCCATGTCTTTCTTGTCTTAAACTTAAATTGTTTGCTCTTTGGGGAAGACATTTTGATTTGTTATCTTCACATAGGCCCTAAGAGATCTGGCCAGATTCCAGCACTACAGTATTAAAACCAGGAAAACAGTCAACCTGCATCAGCTCAGAAGTCCATATAGAACAGCATCCTGTCTCCAGTGACTCCCGGTAGCAAATGCTTTTGGTGGAGAAAATGCAAACATCAGAGCATGTGTGGACTGAACTCCTTGACTGTATTTCTCCCTGCCTCCTGCAGCCAGTAGCTTAGTAAGAAACAAAGAAAAAGAAATAAAACCTGCCGTTATGGCAGAGACATCTAATGTAGTGTCTTGGTCCCTAATACTGGCAGTGCCACACTGTTGTGGTTGCTTCTTTCAGAGAGAGCTTTGGCAAAGCAGGGAAAGTTTGTCCTGTAAAGCACTAATTCATCACTGCAGACACCATCACCTGAGGTGCCAGACGCTGGCAGAGAGCTGACGGATTGTACCCATTCCACTTTACAACCTTGTGTAATAACAACCTAAAACCAGCAGCAGTTTGGGTTCAAATATTGGGCTGTGAAGTGAGGCCTTCCACAGGTGTCCCTGCTGTTGGGACAGCGGGCAGTGTCCCCATCAGCCATCCCAGCTAAATCCACCCAGGCACATCAGACAAACACACTTATCACTCTAAACAAAACCTGTCCTTGGAAAAATTTTATCCCTAGAAACCCAGCATTAGTGCAATGGTCACTGGAAGAGAGGGCTGCATGCAAATAGTTCGTCATAACCTCAGTTCTAGATTGGGTTTCCATGCACGAGCAGAAACGAGGAGCTCTACAGAAGCTCTAGACAGCTCTTTTCAGTGGCCACCACTCACTTCCTACTATTTGCCAGAGGAAGAATATGGTATAACGGACAGTACCTCTGCCCCAGTGTAGTCATCAGCAATGATGAAAAACAAGGTGACCCACAGACAACATACAGAGAAAAGCACAGGCCTTTATAAGAAATGAAAATACATTTATATGTGCTTCCAAGTTTTTGGTGTGGTTTTACATACGCAGTTCCCTGCAGCATAATTGATGCTGGGGAAAAGTCTGGTTTGCAGTAGGCAGGAAAAATTAAGGCATTCAAAGGAGCTTCATGTTGTTTGTGGGCTAAACCAAAATACCAGGACTTGTATGTAAAACACAAATGAGAAGAAAGGAAAAACAATGTCATAAAACTTTAGCAATGGAGCTTAAGGAGAGATGAAAGATAACATCTCTAGCCTGCCCCCTCAAAACAGGCCTGAGCCTTTTTTCACTGACTTCCTTAGTCTTTGGAAGGGAAACTGAACAAAACACTTGCTTGTCAATACCCAGGAAATGTTCTATTCAATACTAATTATTCCAGGAAAATAAGATCTTGAGGAACTTGAAGATTACGATCTACTGTTTTCAATAGTCTGACTTTCACATCATGGAGAAGAGCAAGACATTCCCTTAGTTTCATGAAAACTGGCTCTCCCTAGTATTAGAAACAAAACATGACAGTTTTATTGATGAGGAAGTGACTGCCAGAGAGAATAAATTCTTTGCTCAAGAACCAGAAAGTGAATCTTTATCTCTCAAGGTATAGGTCAGCACCTTAACCCCAAGACAGTTCTTTCACTCACAGTCATGTATCAAAGTCCACTCTCTACTGACTCCACTAAAAAGCCTCTCAGCCCTTTTGCCCTTTGAACATCTGAACTGAAGTTTTACTGGAGTCTTTGCCACACTGGTTGAATGATAAGAAGTTACAAATACAACTGCTGTTGTAGTGCTTGACCAGTGCAGCCTGCTGCCCCCACAAATAATAGCATTGGCTGCCCTGCCCGGCAGTCAATTGCCACTTTTCAGTGGCCACTGCTATCTTTCTGAATACAAATGAGACTGTCTTTTAAGGCTATGCAGGGGCAGACCTGTTGGGGTCATGATACCATGTAATAGATTTACGGACAATACATATGAACGTGTTTAGGCTGCAGTTTTGATTTTGTCTCTTTATTTCCTTGGTGAGCACGAGCTGGAAAAACTAGAGGTGCAGTGCTTTCAGCCCCAAAGAATCATGGCTTATGATCTAACACCATCTGACTAAGCTTAATTGCATGGTAACCAGTTTCTGATTCACAAATCTTTGGGTAACTTTCCAGGTTAAGTTACTATCATTTCCCAAACCAGTCCAGTTCCTTAGTACTGAAAGAGTCACATCCTTGCATCGGGCCAAGACGCAGCACAGACAAGGAAAGCAAAAGAAAAGCCACCTCAGCAATCCCATGTCTTTATACATATTCAGCACTGCCTGTTCCAACAAAAATTAATGACGGCCCTGTTGCCAGTGTTACCAGAAGCTATTCAGGATGAAATAGTAGATAAGCCCCAAATCTGGAAGTCTGGAGGGCACACCAGCTTCTATTGCTGCAAATCTGTCATAGAAAACATATGGTTTTGAAGATAGGTGTGACCTATCAGGTTGAGAATTTAAGTCTATAATAAATGTGCCACAGACTATATTGCAGAAGCACTACAAGAGTTAGAGATGGTGCTACCTTACCAATCAAAACTGATCTTCTGAAGTGTTCCAAAATCCATGTACTTATTCAGGTTGTCTTTATAACAGCTGAACGTCACAAGTATCCAGAATAGGGTGAGCTACCCAAAATTCAAGTCATCCACATAAGGGTTTCCAAGATACAACTGCCCTACAGAAGCCCCCTGATAAAAAAGCTCATCAGCTCTTTTAACATGTTCGGGTTGTACCTATATACATGCGTGTACCTATAAAATACAATCCTGCCCAGATCAGCATCACCCCTGGGGATCTGATTGCCCAGTTGTGAAACTGCTTAAAACCACTCTCAACATACGGGTTGAGTACAGCTCTTCCCTAGTTAATGAGGTTTCAGTCAGAAGGGTGCAGTCGCTACCCTACACAGGCACTGCCGGTCCACCCAGTCACCATTTTTAGTGACCTTCTGAAGCAGTGAGTAGCAATGTTGAAGATGTAGCTACAACCCAAACATCTCAGCTGGATAATCATTAAGCAATTCATTACAAAGAAAAACAGTGTCTTCTGCAGAACTCAGAGGAAACGTGCACAGTTGCTTTCTGCACACATTTATTGGAAGGGTTTTAATAAACACAGATGTTGGGAACGGATGGCTACTGTGTAATCATGTGTAGGAAAAGCCAAAGGACAAAATATCCTTTAATGAAGACCTGCATTCCATGCAATATTCCAAAGTAAGCCAGGAAGAAATATGGTCAATGTTACAAACAGACAAATCATAGGAATCCAGGTGCCAAGATTTGATTGTTTTAAAACATTCTTCCCCCACCCCTCATTCGTAAGCTAAAGAAAAGCCCTGAGCAGGACTTGCTTTGAGCAACATACAGAACAGCTCAAGACTTTAAGAGACCTACAAGGTGTGTCCCCTACAAGGATTCTGTGTCACTTTTGTAGTGTTAAACCCAGTTTTAAGCAACGTCATTTAGAGATGGAGAAACTCCCACTATTTCTGATATCCTTACTTTATCCTTACTGCTTTTGCAGGGACACAGATGCTTAGATAAAAAGCTTTGACTGGATTTTAGGCTCTGTTCTATTTTGGTTTTTAGAGGTATAAAAAATCACCATGAAAATATTTCTGAGGCAAGGAACCCATTACTGGCCAGTGCAATTCCCAGGAACAACACCGTGGTTCTGCTGCGACCAGAAAGAATCCCAGATTAGCAGAAACGTGTTCACTTTTTCCAAAGAGCAGAAGAGAAAAATAACTGGACACTGAAGCAAATCAAATGTCCACATTCCTGCCTTTTAACAGTCTTCAGACAAAAATACAAAGTTCAACTTTTCCGGAACTAACTCTATAATATGCTGGCAGAGCACTGGAATAGTGTTTTTAACTGGATTTCCCCCTCCTCTCTTTTCTCTTCCCCTTCATTTGGGACTTTCATTCACTAATCCCAACTAAATAATCCCCAAGGAATAGAAGTTATTTTTGCAAGTCCAAGATCCTCATTATGGCATTGAACTTTGACGAAGAATCCAAAACTCAGGCAAACTGAAGAATATATTTGTAATATTCAACAACATAATAAATTCAGCACATGACACAGGAAATAATAATCAGATGATCTCAGCCCCAGAAGTATTTCAGTGCTGTGGAAATGCCAGGTTGGAGAGTTCATGTGGAAAAGGAAAAGCCTTGTAACTTCTCCAAACATCAGTCATCACTTCCAGATACCTCTAAATACAGCCATTCATTTCACACTGCAGGATATTGTATTGAAAAGCAAGGCAGGGCCAGCACAGTACCTTCTACCACTAAATATGCACTGCACAAACCTTAGCTAAGTGTGTTTTTCCTATTTGGAATAGGGCTCTTTCATGTCCAAAAAAGAGGTTCATGCTCCTCGCTGAGCAAAATATTTATAGCCACATGCAAAAAAATATAAAAGAGCTTGAAAAGGCAAAGCCAGAGGTATTCCAGGATAGCTCCATGTCAAATAGAGAATGACTCATCCACCTCTTTCAATGAAAATGTTCATCCTAGATAGATCAAAGGCACTAAGTACATCAAGCCCTTTCTGCAAAACCTGGCAAGAAAGTAAAAAGGTTTTCAATCAGCACTCAGTGGGAGGTCTGGGAACAAATGAAAGCCATAAGATGCTGGCATATGAAAGAGACCATCCTCTACAATGGACAATAGGGACAATGTATGTAATCTCAGCACAGTTTGCACAGAATAGAATAGAATGAATAGATAAATATTTTGTGCAGCTATACCAGATGCCACAGGGATCTGATATTAGCAGTTATGCATTATTTTTGCTATGGACTTTCAAAGATCGTCCCTGCTGCCTGTTATTCACATGCTTCATTGACACAGATTTGACAGCTGGAAGAAATGCAGTCCTTAATCTCATTGTATATTCACATTTGAGCCTCTGCATGGATTCCTACCAGCCTGCCATCGGTCTGAATATGTCTTAGAATCCAACTGGTTTAGGTTGAAAGGGACCTTAAGGCCCCTTTAAAGTTCATCCACTTCCAATCCCCTGCCATGGGCAGGGACACCTTCCACTACAGCAGGTTGCACCAAGCCCCATCCAACCTGGCCTTGAACACTGCCAGGGATGGGGCATTGCAGTAAACAAGGGGTCTTGCCCTAACTGAGGTCACTGCAGTAAATGGGGTCTTGCAGTAAATGAGTCTCCGCCAACTGCTCTTTTCTTGTTAGGTCATATTTTACCAGTTGGGCTTCTACCTCTTCCACCACTCCGACAAAGGCTATAAGGGAAGGGAAACAAGAAACCACAAAACACAGGAAAGTAAAATGTCCAAGTCTAATTTAACATAACCCTGACCCATCGCAGTGACTGCCTGCAGCAGAGGAACACAAGGCTAAAGATTATCTCAGAGAGTGGTGTTCTGTGTTCTGCTGTGGCTGCCATCTCTTCCCCAGCAGCCCAGGGAGGCTCCTTGCACCAAGAGCATCCGGCAGTGCAGGGGCCCTTCCCAGGAAGCTGGGCAGTGGATCCCAGCCACACAGTGACCACAGGCAATGGCATGTGCCAGCCCACAGCCTTGGCTAAGGGAAGGGCTTTTCTCCAGAGGAAGGTCGGAGAGACCCCGTTGCCTGCCTCACTCCCCTGAGCCACTCATGATCCATTTATGTGTCGATGTTTCTGGAGATCAACTTTTGGACCTCACAGAAATCAGCGTCACTCCAGCAGTAACTGGGTTGTAATTGGTTGGCTCATGGGAACAAGAAGGGTCAGGAGAACTGGCTCACAAAGCTCCTTGGTCATGACTTCACTCAGCCTGTGCTCCTGCAGCTTCAAGCCAGGCTATCTCAACAGAGGGGTACACAGCCTAAGTTACCTCTGTGAAGAAGATGGAGCTATCAGATCTTCCAAAAGCAATATGCAGAAGCTCTCCACAGTTTCCAGAGAAGCTGGAATTGTTTCAGGCACTTCAGAGCAACTGATAAATTAGTTAACCCCACACTGGTAGTTCAGTTCAAAGACTACAAAGCCACTGTGAAAGATGAACACAACTAGCCAAATTTCGTGCCGAAGTGTAGATGTTGAACCCCTCCAACAAGCACTGCGTGGCTTTGGGTAAACCCTACTTCCACAGCACTAATTGCAGAGACTGCAAGCTCTCTGAGGCGGGCAGGACACGAGTGGGCCCTCCTGTGATGATTAAATAAGAATGAACATCTCTGGGCAGAGTATATTCCATCCCCAAAGATTTAGCGCTTCTGTGTAGTAAAGCCAACATCTCGTATTCCTCTCACTGAACGCTTTACCTCACTGTTTGTGGGAAATGGAGAGAACAGTATCCTGTAAAGCTTCCTTAGCAACTTCCCAGTTTTCTTTGTCCTCCTGCTTCACTAGCTGTTGTTTACCACTTTCAGCAGCAGAGTCAGCAGGCCAGGAGACCTATTTACATCCTGCAGTGTGGCTAATCCATGGCCAACACATAGCCAGAGGGACCAGTAATCTACAGGCTGGCCAGATCATTGCCGGTGAAGAAGGTGCTGCCAGACCACAACGTGTGGTCTCCAACTCGCTCCATGCTGTGATGCTGTGAATACAAGCAATGGGGATGAGGCAGGCTTGTATTAACACCAGCCTGACCAAAGCTTTCAGGCACTTTACACTTCATTATGAGAACATTACAGAGAGAAAAGCTGAGTTGCAAGCTTCTGGGGTTTTTGTGAAGTTCTTATAACCCTTTTTAAATATTAACTGTGCAGAATTGATTATTGCCATAGAAGAGAAAACCCTGACACTAATATACTTCTTAGTCATAAAGAATTCATGCATCTTACCCTATTTTGAAACTCATTATCCAAGCTTCTGGAAGCAATTTTTCCATGACCCTTACACTCCACCAGTAACAAACAGTTTGAAAATTTCACTGGGTAACAGTTGCCTGCAAAGCACTTACAATTCATAAACTTCTCATACAGTTTCTGACGTTTATCATTGCTAAAGTAAATGGAAGCAACAGAATTGACTATGCATCATGAGTAATATAATGCAATATTAAAGGACACCCAGTGGAGTACTTTAGAGGCTGAGGAATCTAAATCATACACTCAGTGCTGGAAAACCATATAGGAAAATGTGCGGCACCATTTGTTGGTTGACTGTAGCTGTCACTGCTCAGTGTTAGGAGAGGGCTGAGCTGCACTGCTGGTGTGCAGGGTTACACAACTGACAAGACTGATTTACTATTCATGTGAATTAGAAGAGAAAGGAACTGTGGAAAGAATTCCTAATGAGTGATCACAAGTGTTTCCACACCGCCCGCCACAGCCTAGGCCAGACAAAACTTGGAGCAAGACAAGGAGATGGGCTCAGGAAAAAGGAGAGGATAACTCAGGCTACCAGGACTGAGGCTCCCAGGGGGGCAGCCTGGAGGAGCCCTGCTCTTTTGGGAGTGTCCATCTAAGTCATACAATGAAGACACATAACAAGTACGATCCTAAGTGGCACTGATGAGATCTGCAGGAAATTCCCACCTCCGCCTCTTCCTTTTTGTTGTCCTCCACTCTCCTGTTCTAGGTAGAAGATGCACAGGCATTGAGTAGATGCACTGAGTGGAAAAAAAGAGTCACTCTGAATGCACAGTTGTGAGCACTACAACAGCCACTGTGATCTCTGCATTTCACTAGGCAGCAATCCTCACATGTCCTCTTTCTATTTAGTTTTTTAATCTTGCCTGCATTCCTTTTCTTTCCCTCTTTTTGCCTTTTTCCTTCAGTCTCACTGAAGATACAGAATCATGATGTAAGAAATAAGTCACCCTTCCCATTCCTCTATTCCTCCTCCAATAATCTGCAAATCCTATTAGCTGAAACAACGTGGGACACTGGGATGGATGGGGGCAGACAGAGAGGCGCAGACAGAAATGCTGCCGGGCAGCGTCTGGCAGCCCGGCACTGCCCGGCTGCCGGTGCTGTCACTGTGGGAGAGGTTCATCAGAAGGCTCAGTACAAACTCTAATTGTGTTACAGAAATTGCAAGATGAAAATCAAAGTTTAAATTATCTGGGTGTTTATCTTCATTTGTATCTATCTGGCTGTTAATGACATGGATGCATACACAAAACCACCCCCATGGCAGATGAAGCAACGTGAGTTGAAACTGAAGAACAGCCAGTTGAGACCTCTGAGTCCTGTCAGCAGTTACAGAAGGCATTTTGGGGGTTAATGGAAGCAACATTACCTCCACTGCTGAAGCTCAGAACCTCTTTATCTGTGCTGATGCAAAAGACTGTGGGACCAGACCTCTGCAAAAGGGTAGAAGGGTGTTAAAGAAAAAATATATTTGGAGGACTCTCTATGCTGCATCATGAGATCCCGGCATGTAGATCTACTGCAGAACAGCTATATACATGATACATCAAGTATCAGTCGAATAAAAGTCTCAAAATACTATTTAGTTCATGTTTGTGACTTTAGTATCAATATATATATTATTTTTCTGGTATGATGGTCAGTTATACTGATGTTCTGGGATAATGGTATGTTATTAGCAAATGAGCAGCTTCTGAAGTCAGGAAATTGATTTTGAGAGTACTCTGTTCTCAGGCTTTTTTAATAAGGAGCTTCTCACCATCACAATTTCCGAAGAAAAGTTTGGAATAGGTTAAAATGTCTAATGGCTCAAACACATGAGAGAAACAAGAAGGTTCGAAGCTTTAGGCTTATGGTTTTTAAGAAAATCTCATACCTTCAGAGAGCTTTATGACTTTTGAAAGCCAGCACTTGGAGATGTGATACTGCTCTTCACAGCCATTCCCTTAAAATCTTCGCAGACAACATCTGCGCCTGACACAAAGCAGATAAGGAGGCAAGGATCACGTCCAGCATGACTGCCTTGTGCTCCCCTGCTTTGATGTTTTTATGGCATAAGCACATTTACATGTAAAACCAGCACTGCTCTCATGCTACCAAGAGTAAACTTGAGATGAGTGCATGTTGCACCCTCACCAATATCCTCAATTCAGTCTGGCAAGAAGGAAAGACCAGAGAATCATTGATTTCCTATTCCCAGCTCTATCTGACTGGGCGGTCACCTCATCTCCACCTCCAGATTCAACAAAGCACCACTGCACTGTCTTCTTGCTAGCCAGAGGAAGTCAAAAGGATAATCCTTATGGAGTCCTTCACCACTAAGGACTGAAACAGAAAAGGCCAGGCGGGACAAGGCTTGGAGCAACCTGCTGTAGTGGAAGGTGACCCTGCCCATGGCAGGGGGTTAGAACTGGATGAGCTTTAAGGTCCCTTTCTAACCCAAACCAGTCTGGGATTCTGTGAAATATGGAAGAGAAATTCAAATCTCTTGCTTTCATCTGAAAGATCTGTAATCAGCTGTCATCTTCATAGGGGCTGTGACAACTCTTTCACCAAGCCACTCATCGTGCCACTTCCCCTCTGGTGATGATCATGCCACACACAACACATTTGGCACACAGAATCACAGGAGAGGGCAAGGGACCAGACTGGGACATCAGTCATGAAAGGGACAACAAAATTTACAACTGCTCAGGAATGTGTTTTCTGATAGGGGGTGTCTGAACACAGGTCTCTTGTCAACCGGAACTCAAGATCATGGAGAAGGAGAGGCACTTATCTATGCTCCTAAATGCATCATAGTGAGAGGCAAGATTTAGATGTGCCTTGCAGCAACATAAGGTTTGTTTCACACATACATGTATCCATACTTGCAGACACAAAACCACCCACCCCATGTAGCAAGCTCATGGAATGGCAAATTAGACTTGGAGTTTCCTGAAGATGTTTTGGGAAAGCATTAAAAGGAGGCTGTATTCTAAAAGTGTAATGTCAAAGCCTAGTCTCTATTGCTCTGATGTCCAAACTGCCAAGCCCCTGCAAGACACACACACACTTTGAAAAACAAAACACCATAAAAAGATCAAAGATCCCTCTGGGAATACATTCTCTGCACTCTTCAAAGCCAAATGTCCCCTCACTTGCCCCCTTGTAAACTGATTAATTTCAGTGGGAACAATCTGCTCACAAAATCAGCAAATTCATGCAGTGAAAGCAAGTACTTGTATATATTAATTCAGGGACTGCAAAAAACCCTCTGTGTTTTTCTCAGCTCAATAGGAACAACAGGATTTATACTGATTCTCATTTTCAAGCTGCAATTGGTATTTAATCTGTTACCAGGCAGCTTTTTCTTGAGTCATTTTGCACAGGGATCAGATGCAACCCTCTTTCCCTGAATTTAAGAGTAAATGAGTGCACCATCTGGCCAGCCTCTTGTCTGATTCAGCCCCAGCGCCTGCGGTGGTATTCCAAAATGTGAGGAATGCTCACCCAGTAGACTCGGTTCACATCCTCCCTCCTATTGACTAAAGCTGCTCTGGCCCCTTCTGGGCCGCTTTATATAAGAATCTGGTGGGAAAAGTAGGTCTGAATTCTTAACCATCTTCAAATGTGCATGTGTGTGGTCTGAGCAGGCAGCTCATGCAATGAGAAATGGGAAGCCACTAAAATGATTCTGCTTCTAAATATTTTGACCTTTATTGACATTTCTAAGTAGCAGCAGCTTCATTACCAATTAAAGGAAGTTATTAGCTACAAAAGGAGCCTGTTCTTTTTTCCACTTTATGGCTCCTTTCCCAAACCAGTACTGTTAGATGAGATCTCTGCGGCAGGACAAGGCAAAGGAACCCAGGAGACCTGGGCTACTTTATAACTAGCCTCTATAGAAATCCTCATAGAAGTCAAAGAACTTTCATAAAGTGAATACTCCAGAGACAGCCCATTCAGAACAACAGACTCTCCATTTCTGTTGGTATTAAAGCCTTGTATTACAGCACTGTCATGTTTTTCTACATGGGATTGCTTGGTGGGCATTACTGCTAGCTGGTTTTCTTTCAAGCATGCCCATAAACAAAGCCTATCCAAACTGACTTTGGTTAGGTTTTTTTTTTCCACTATATGCATTTAAGGGCTGGCACAAGGAGCTGAGAATACACAAGACTTCAAACATGATTTCCTTACTGGGTGAATAACCCCAAGGTATAACTTCCCCAGTAGCTAGGAAGGTAGCTGAATGATCCACACCACATTTCGGAGTATATCAAACCCAAGACATCATGGAAGTTCCAGCACTCTCCCAGGCACAGTAATTTAGCTTTCATCACCTCTCCTCCTGCTTATACCAAAAGAAATCCCATGACACCTTCCACCAACCTCAGCTCCTCATTTTCTGACGAGCTCCTGGACTCTCAAACAAGACTTCAAACATTTTCTTTTCCTGTTCTGATTTTTTTCCTCCTGGCTTCTCCTCTGTATTCTTTAGATCTTCTTTATTGAGCTGGTAACTCACCCTCAGCTTGAGGAAAAAAACACTTACTTGCAACCTATTTGAAACTAAGGGTTTGATCCCACAATCACTAAAGTCAAAGGCAACAAGGGCAGTTCTGTTCAATGGGAATAGGACAGACCCAGAGTTCCTAGACAGTGTGTTTTTAATCAGGGAGCCTTCACATTTAAAAAGGAAATAATTTGCATCATATTAGTATTCATTGTCCACCTACACAGGATGGGAAATGTGTTGAACAAAAAGGTTAAGTGTGCTGATGCCAAGAGGGCTTGCCCACTGCAGAGCGGATCTCAGCAATGAAAGCATCTCAGTTGTACCTGTTCCAGGAAATTACATCCCAAACCCTCTGCATTCATGGCTCAAGGGAGTCGGACCTGTTTCTAACGGTACATAAAAGGTCAGCTGTGATCACTGTGTGTATTATTTCATCCCAAGAACAGGCCAAGTGTACCAAAAACAAAAATAAAAGCTTAAGTGAAAGAAGGTAACAGAAGGGAAGCTGCTGCAGCCCGTCTGACGTGGTTTACTCCAATATGTCACTTTAGATCAACAGAGAAATGTCCTCCTGCAAAGTGTTTATCAAGGGACCCTTGACTGGAAAAACGATACAAGAGTTCCTTGTGCCTGTTGCTAAAAAGCATATGTGGTCTTCACCATGCAGGACAGCTCTCCCCAGCCTGTGGTTCACAGTCAGCTGGAGGCAGGGGCTACTTCTGAAGACTGTGAAACAAGGCTGAGACAGAAAAGCCTCTTGTCAGAAGCCTGCAGTTTGCTACAGAGATGCAGCCCTCTCCACTAGAAGAGTTTTAGGCACTTGCAGTTCAAAAAAAGATCACAAGTCACTTGTTTAGGGATTTTATACAAGATGACTTCTTTGATACTAGATATTAGCTCTAGTGAAAAAGACTCAAACCCTTAATTTTCTTTCCAAGAGGCTTCCAGAGCAACTCTGAATCCTGTCCTGCTGCCTTTTTACTGCTTCATTTCTATTCACTAAATCATTTTTCCCTTCATCTTTCAATTTAGAGCAGAACCTGAAAGTGCAAAGCTCATCTGTTTCCAGCCCTTTCTTTCTTTGGACGGATCCGTGATGATGAACAGCATCTTCTTATCCTTGCATGTAAATCTGTTAAGCATGACCAGTAAAACTGGGAGCTGAGAGAATAGTAAAGTTTAGAAGGGACCTCTGGAGATTGTCTGAGGAGAAATCATACTCGAAGATCTTTTCCTAAAGATTAATACCAAAGAAAGCTTATGCAAGTATCAGTCAAAGTAGCTACTGATGTGCAGGCTCCAAAGACTTGGAAAAGCAAATCCAACCCAAGCTTGCACAAGTGAACAGGTAGGAATGAACTATTTGCCTGAATTTTGATGACCTTGAACAACTCAATAAATCACATCACTTCACGTACACAGCTTGATAGGAGTCAGAGGGCTGCGTTGCCCTTGAGAGCTGGGCAGTGGCTTCTGGGAGGAAGGAAATAGCTGCCACATGCAGTAAATAAAAAGAAGTTAAAAACAAGAAATACACACGCAGTTCTGCTGCAGAATCATTCCATTCAGCCTGGCTAGAAACACAGGCAGCTACAAACCCATCATTCATCTCCAACATAAACACAGATCTGGTTAGACTAGCAGCAACATAGGTTGAGATTTTTAGTAGATGACATAAATAAATGTATTTTTATATTTCCTGACCACATTAAGCTTGAAATCAGAGTTCTAAAATGTGAGCCACACACTATAAGGCTTCTAATAGCCAATAAATTCAGATAGTCACAGTGAAGCAATGTTTTCTCCTTAAAGGTACATATTGCTGCAGTGTATATAAATACACTGGGACTTCGGTTTTTATGGATTTGAAATTCTATGTAGCTGAACATGATCATTCAAAAAAGGTTAAAGTTCTCTTAGGAGGACAGCAAGATGGAAACCACTTCAGAAGGCACAATCTCAGATTCCAAATATTATTTCTACATGGAAAGACATTAGTAAGGAGATGGGGAGGAGGTTGGGGAAAAATACTTTTCCCCCAGAAGGTACAATCAAGGAGAGGAGAGCTATAACATCCCAGGTCAAGAACATCAATGTATTCCTCTGTTCCTGTCCCAGCTCTGCTACACTAAGAAAGCAAAAAACAAGTTTTTATCCTACCCTTCCCATTTGTAAAGTAGGGATTATAGTGCTAGAATCCCTTTAGGTGGTGTTAAAGGAACAAGTGGTCTTAGAGAATTAGTTATCAGTAAAACTTACAAGCTAAAATACTAAGATGCTAAAGGTCATTTTTACTTTCTAGTCTTACAGCACTTTAAGGTGGAGACTGGCATTATCACCATGATATCCCACACTGGGAAAATGAATACAACAGATATAATGAATTTTTAGCTTCTCAGAATGGGTCAGTAGAAACTTCAGGAGTGATTCCAGGTGGTAGTTGGCCTTACAACACTTAACGGCTACCTGAGATCCATGAAGACTGATGTCCATGCTGACTCCCAGAAGTCAGAGAACTTAATGCTGAGAGAACTTGTGGGATCACAAGGCTGACTTCCAGCCTGGCACTGCTCACTAAGCAAGCTCTGCTGAAGGACAGCAGTGTACCGCATGGATTTCAAAGGCAAGTCCTTCAAAATGGAACACAGTTGTTTAGTTTTTGGACCTACCACTTTCTGTGGGTCTCTTACAAAAAGACAAGCTCCCAGTGGGTGAGCAATAAAGCCAGTCAGTGTGTGCTGGCTCTACTGCCCATTATTGACTGGATATTGCTGGAAGAGCCAAGATGAAAATATCTAAGTGCTGATGTCACCTCGATACAATTGCTGTAGAGGTTACTCTGTTGTCCTTGGGGCGCCTATTCATTTTCAGAGACATGCTGATCTTTGTCTGATGGCTGGAGTTTTATGACCAGAAAGAAATGAAGATGGCAGCTAAGAGCTTCACTTTACAACGAGTAAAATCATCCTTTTAAGGGAGAATTCATTGTTCCTCGCTCTGTTTGAAAACCAGCAGTTGAGACTAAGGAAACAGAATGCACCAGCAGAAGAGATTTTGAAACATGAAGTACTTTCAAGTGGAATAGAGCTGCACAATGACAAACAAAACAATAATGACAACCTCTCCACCCACCTATGTTAAGGTGGAAAAGTCAAGTATTCAAGAGCTGGCAACATCAGAATCAAGGTTGCTTTGTGTAGTCCTAATTCACTTCTCCTGTGAGATACAATTAAAAGCTATTTTTCCCCATGGCCTCACCCCAGTTAGTGGGCAGGATGAACAGAGCTATTCAGTATTTCTTTCTGAGTCAATGTGTGGCCTTGGTTTTATTTATAGCATGCAGTTTAAACTCTTCACTGAAAACAGGATTATTCATATCCTTGTGGGTTATAATATAACACTTATCACAGAAATATTTGCTTCAAAAACATAACAAATGTCTCCTGACAAAACCCCTGCCAATGAGGTAGGATGGTAGCATGGTCCCTTCAGCCCAAATGCTTAATCAGAATCAGAGGTCCCACAAGATTGTTTTGATTAGTATGAGATCATCTGAATGTAATACAGCGTATAATATATTCTTGTCTTTAGCAAACCAATGGTAAGAAAACCCCATTTCTCCGAGAGAGAGCTCCAAAACTTCCACTGTCATGAGATCTGTATTTAAGGAGCCAACTGTTTCCTTTCAGGATCAACCACAGCATTTGCAAACCTTGGTTTCTGTGGTTTAAAGCACCTCCTTCTAAGACCACTGGGCAAATGAAAAGCAAGGCCTTGTCTGGAGCTAAGCAACAGAGCAGAGTAAGGCTAGGATGCAATTATTCCCAGTTCACTTGATTTGGGAAGATTCCCACTGAAATTTGCAATTTAAAAGGAGAAAGAATAAAAATGACTCCCTACGTCTGTTTGCCCTTATTTAGAAGTGCACATGCATTTATGTATATACACCTACACCCAAAAAAGCAGTCATGTCTGATTGCAACAAACCTGAGATATCTGTATGTCTGAGGATTTTTGTTGGAACACAACAGTGTCAATGTCCTTTTTCAGCAGTTATCAACCATAGGCAATGTTTTAAATAAACTTGAATTCAGGGACTACACAATCATTCTACAAGAAGACAACCGACATCCACCCTTTTGAGCTGGATCTAAGGCACAAATCAAGTAACTCTTCTTCTAAGACATCATCTCTGTAGGAAAAAAACCATTACCTCAAGTGCCTCCACCAGTATGAAATCCATCTGAGAAATACAATTTTCAAGTTTATTTGCACAAGCTCTCCAAGAAATCAATTCATGATTCCCTATGTCATGCCGCTTGTTTTACATTACAGCCTTCGAGAAAAATGCTTATGTTAGAAATATGAAAATATAGCGATTACTTACTGTTCTGACAGCCATCAGGAGCTCTTTATACTCTTCCGGCCCCTGTGCTTATCTCAAACTGCTCCTCAATGATATTCTCTTCCAAGCAGAGGATCTGATGGCTAAAAGGAAAATGCACAATGCTACAGTTTCTATCCACAGCACTGGGAATTTGGCATGGCTGGAGGCTTTGGCATTATTATTATTACAAATATATTTTGGAACTTGTATTTTTGGCATAACTGGAAGATTT
>WYDI02004303.1:0-31999 GCA_009867235.2 Psittacus erithacus | reverse complement strand
CATTACTAGCTGCAGCTGCCTGAAACACTGGTGCTGCTACAATCTCACTGGATCAAGGCAGTTTTGCTTTTCAGAATTTTTTTTTTCTTTGATGCAAAGCTATTTCGAAGTTTAAAAACTTTAAGAAAACCAAAGCAATCATGTCTAACTGGAACTACCACTGTCAGCCTATCTTCTGCTCTGGATTTACAAAGACGTACTTAATTCACAATGTAAGTTACCCCTCATAGTTCAAGGCAAGACCTTTAATTTATGCAGACAAAAGTTGATGCTGCTGTCTTGATTGTAAGTCCATCCTCCAAACCACCATTATTCTTTAGTAGTATTAGTACTACAGCTCAATACAAATTAGTTGTAACAGCACCAGAGATCTTCTACTGCAGACATGGACTTCACTTAATTAACTAAGAGCTGTATAAACACAGCAGGGAAAAGAAACGGCCTCTTCCTCAAAGACACTGATGCAATTATTCTGTCCTAGCAGGAGGATCACAAAGTATTTTGCAGTTCAGTCTCTCTGGAAGGAAGACTGTGTTTCAGATCTGTTTTATACATGGGGAACTCAAGGAGGAATAAGTTCAGTAGCAAGACACAATAAGCTGTACTGTCTCCCTGAAAGGGGACACACTCAGAGTGCTGGGCCAGAAGTTCACTGGTTCATTTTTGCAGAAATTGGCACTAAAGCTCAGAATTCATTGAACTCACAGACCTGATACTGGTATTTAACCTGGTTTAGAAGCACCCACCTCCTCAGCCTGATTGAAATGACTCACCCTCCACCTGATGCTCTCAAGTGACATTACTGAATTGCTCTCAGTGCAAAAAATGCCTGTCAAAAGAATGCACACAAGCTCACTAATCCACTGGGAAACACAAGAAATGTTGCTTCATCCACATGCCTGAGGAAGCTATAGTGATGTAACAGTTGCCACAGATCCTATACAAGGTACAAACTATAATCACCTTATTGCCAACATCTGGTCAAGTTTAAGATAAGAATCTTATAAAGCTTCTATTTACATCTCCTCATGCTTTTCTGAGCTTGGATTCAATCCCGGCTCAGGGTTTTTTAACTTCAATAAATGCATTCTCTGATTCATTACAATGTTTCAATAATTTATTTCCATTTTTTACTTCTTTACTGCCTAAAATTGAAAAAAAGGCTCCTGAAATTTTAACCTTTCACATCACAAAGTGACAAAGACTCTCAGAACCTCATCTAAGCCACGCGGTAATTAGCCAGACTTTCTACTGCTTGGGCAGTCCCCCAATGCTACAGCAAAGCATTGAAACAGGTATTTCACTTGAATAATACAATAAATCTCCACTGAAGATTGCTAATGGGTCCCAGTAAGACCTCATCTCTGAAGTTTATCCCTGACAAGTTAAAAGCCACTGCTTTTTTTTCTTGCTGGTTGGTTTGTTTTAATAAACAAGCTACAAGAAGGACCAGGCCCTGCCACCAAACAACTGTCACTGTAAGAGCTCACCCCAGCTGTACAAGAATTGGGATTATCCTGGTTCATCTTCATACTTTTCCCATCAAGTTTAAAAGTTTTCCTACAAAATGAGGACCTGGCAGTTTAGAAAACAGCTCTCTCAGGTTGTGCTCATGTGAGCAAACACTTCCTTTCCCTTGCAGACCTGACAGTCCAGTCCCACCAATCCTAAGGCGGCAGAGTACTTTTGTATTCCTTTGCTGCTCTTCTCCATGCATACTGATGAGACAGAAAGAAACGAACCCCCACCACCAAACTAGCATTAGTAGTTCCTAAGTAACAGATTTCCAACTCACTGGCACCTTGTGCAGCACTTTTCACCAGGACTTTTCAAACTGATCTGCAGGGTGTGGGTGATCAGCATTGCAAACACCTCACAGGTGAAGGGACTGAGGAAGCAATCGCTGGGTCAGCCCGGCACTCCCCTGGCTTGCCCCCAGCTCCTCCAGCGCTGTACAATGCTGCCTCTTGGTGGAGCTCGGCTAAACGCTCCACAAAGCTCTCAGCTTTCCCTCCCAGCCTAAACCTCTAGACCTGACAGAAGCAAAACTAATCATGAGTTATTAAGGTGCTTTATCTGTCCATTTCCTTACAGCTTCTGTCTCCTGCTCCATGAGAAAGGTCCAAGGTCATACCTTTTAGGGTAGCATTAAAGATAAAATGCCCAAGGGGTGTGTTTTAAAACTGGCAGTTAAACTGGGCAGCCAGAGCACTGAGTTTAAATGTTTAATAAGGTAGGTTAAAGATCCATAGAAAGAGTAATTGTTTGACTTTAGTAATGAGCTAATTCAATTAATTAAATAATGAACTAATTCAACCCCCTCCAAATCAATTTGTGAACTCTGACTATGATCAATTAAAGTGCTTGGGGACCTTAATTAATTACAAATATTCCTAGTTGTTATATGCATTTTTGTTATGCTGCAGTATAAAGATGAACATTCAACAAAAATAAAACTGCCTTTTTGTTCATACTCACAAACTGATGGGAAAGCCTCCAAAAGCATTCCCAATGTTTTGTAGTTGTCAAGACACTTCATTTCCCCTCATTCCCAAGCTTCAGAAGCTTCCTCTTTGTGATTGCAAACAGATGATGGCAGAGCACGCAATTAGACTAATACAAGTAAATTCCAATCAGTGGTAGCCTGCAGCAGCTTCTCAGTGTTCACATCAAATGGAGGCCAACTCTTAGCATGAAGCTGTCAGCAGGAAAAGATAAATTAAAAGTGATTTTTAGAAGCAAACTTCTGTGACCTCCTTCATTGCACCCAGGAGTATGTGTAGCATCTGTCATTTATTAGATATTATGGGTTGGGATTTTCAACCATCCACTGAATTCAGGCATTCAAAATCCAATATGTACCTTTGACTATATGAGTGCAAAGTCTCACTAGTTTGGGCCATTTGGGAGAACACTGTTCCACTTGCCTGCACCATGAGATAGTATTAACATACAATTTAGGAACTTATTTGGAAATGACAGCTTTAAAACTTGAGCTTTTAGTACAAGTAGAATAGATTGTGCAGGTTTACCCCACCTTTGCCAATCTTTACAATCTTTCTTTGCAAAGCAGAGAGGGCAGATTCTCAAATAGTTTAGTTTTTCCAAAAATTACCACCAAAACCAGTTGTTAGTGGTAACAGCTACTCAGTGCTCTCAGGGGGCATAAACTATGACAGCACTAGCTTTCATAACAATGTAGGACCTGCTAAGTAAATATAGTGTAAGTTTCAGAGTTACCCACCTTGTTCTCATCTTGGGGATCACAGTTCAAACACAAGATTTTCCAGACTTCTGGAGGGGTTCTTAAGATGGAGACTTTCTTTAGAAGATGCCCACAGATTTCCCAGGCTACAAGATTGGTATCTCCATCAGTGGGAGGCCAGCAGAGGTGCCTCTGTCAAACTGGGCACCAAACAGTTGCATGGTAACATCCTGCTGATTGTGCCAGCCAATGGTTTGGTGCACTGCATCCTGGAAAGGGTTTGAGCCTCTTGGTAATCCAGAGGAAAACAGGCTTGTCTTGTCAGCAGGCCAGGTCAGTCCACAGCATAAAAAGCTGGGGAAAAGGTATATTACAAGGTCAGGTCCCCCAGAGTTTATTTGGTGCAGGGCAGAGCTATGCACACATGACCACACAGTCTGGAAAACAGCACTGATGTAAGAAATAAAACAGCTTTAAGCATGTAGATGTTGCCTATTTTTATTCTAAATTTACAGGGCAGCCCTGGTGTATCTATGCAAGTTCAAACCCAGGCTTTTTAGAGCAGAATGAGTTGTCAGTGTCCTTGATCTCTTCTGAAAGGCAATGAAATGTATCTCCCACGTTTCCAACACTCCCTTTTCCTTTTCGAATTCACTGGGTCAGAAGAAACAGTTCTGAACATCTCTATTAACAACCATATTCCCCCAACTGCTTCAAGTCAAAGCAACATGACTGACTGTAAAGCAAGGCCTCCTCATTTCAATTACTTCCAATTTGTTATTTTTCTCTGAAAAGCAAGGCCAGGCCATTAGTACAGTTGAACATTAGACAAAAAGTTTCCAAAAACAGCTAACATAATGCACGAAAGTCATTTTGTAATACAGAAAAATACAAGTACAGTTACACAAGTGTTCTTGTTCCAAGAACAATTGTAAGTGGGTTTTGTTTTGATTCTGAAAAATCTCCAGTATCTCAGGGTAGCTGCAGTAGACCACACACTGGAAAATTACGTGGTTTTCTAGTCACTTTGTAATAAGAAAGGATTTTTTTCTCTGAGACAGAAAAGGCCTATTCAAGGTTGGAAAGGGAGCACTGGAATCAGGAAGCTGGGGAGATAGGTCATAATTGTATGAGGATAATTAGGTCTAGCTGTCTGAACTGCTGCCAGGGAATTAGGAAGGACAGCTTCTACTATTTCATCAGCCTAGGCAAAACATAAGGGCTTAAATAAAAACTCAGATCAATATCAGTTTTATGGTCTCTGCTACTCAGGTAACTCCATCTCTGGCTGTCTATCTGCAGATAAGAGGTTTTGCAACATGAAGTGTAGGATAGAGAGAAAATAAAGTGGGAGGAGAAGTATCAGTTCCTTTAATACAGTGGGGTTTGTGCCAAAGTCTTTGTGATATGATCACACAAGATTCCACAGCAAGACAATACAGAAATATCTACATTGTTTATGGATGAAGATCCACCCCAGGCTGCAGACAAGTGAACAGCAGATAAACTGTGACCCGAGTCAGTCGTGACTTTGTCCTGACTTCACAACTCGCTGTAGGAAGCCGGTCGTACAACCCACTTTCCAGGTTACTTTACTGCAGTCATTTGGCAATTCTGGATGGACTCCACCGAGTACATTTTTTTAACATTCTTTTTACCAGTAAAACAAAGTAAGAGATTTTATAGCCTTGATGTGTTTCTGGCATGTTTTAAAAGCTGCTGCTAATAAAACTTTTCCAAGATGAAACAAGAGGAAAAAATGACCAAGTTGTAGCAATGTAAATATCTCATTACTTCTTTTTTTTTCTTTGTAAAGTTGGGCTTTTCTGCAGGAAACTAGGAACCAACATCACAGAACAAGATTGTATTAAGAGAAGAAAACCCATGTAAGCACAACTTAGAGCAGAACAGTATCACGTTTCTAGCAGCCCCTGTTAAATGGAGTTTGAAAGAATCCTGTTTTCATGCACACCAAGGGCTTGCTCCTGCTGATCACTGAAGTCAGTGACAATTCATCAAAGGACTTCAGTGATGCATAACCTAGTCCCTAAAGCAGCAGACTGGCTTGTACCTATGGCATGGGGCAGAGCCAAGAGATCTGAGTGCAGATCCTGGCTTGACACAAACTCCCTGTGCTCCTCATCCGTAAAGAGGGGTGATCTGTGTCTGCTTCCACTGTCAGTTCTCTGAATAGTCAGTCTCTCTCCTACACACCAAAGCCTTTGTTTTTGAGATATAGTTGTGATTTAACACTGAATGACTAATGCACACCCTTAATCATCCCAACAACTCTAGCATCATACAGCACTGCTGTGACTCCTGCACCCTGCCCTACCCAGGTCTGTGGGAGATGAAGCATGCCAAATGTACTTTAAAATGTGCTGTAAGCACCAGACTCACCTGCAGTAGGCTCACCTGTGTATAAATACTGCCCTTTATGTGCATCACAAATCACAAAGTGCATGAGCTGCTTGATTTTCAAGGATCACCTCCTCTATGCTTGAAAAAGGTCCATCCTAATGAGCAGGAAGTCAAGCACGTGTACAAAGAGACCTGCATGGATGAGGAAGGAGCTCCTGAGGAGATTCCCTCTAGAGTTGCAATGCACTTTTTCACTTCTGAGATCAGAGGCATTGTACAAACTACAGTGCCATTACTTGTCTTACACTACCAAAGAACACTTTCGATGTTAACGCTCTTTCATGACACTGACCACGAGAGGGCACCAGTACTGCTACAAAAAAAAAGACAAACCTGAGTAGCTGAATAAATACATGGGAATTTGTTTACAAACTGTACAGCAACAAAGGCCTAAGATAGCAGGTTCCACGGTCAGGAGTCACCCACCCACAGAAAGCTCAAGTGTCAGGCAGCTACATGGGTGCACTGCAGCAGGGAGAAAGAGAATCCCCAGCTCCCTAGAGCCAGCAGAACTGGTGCTTTTCCTGCTTCCCCTGCAAGCCTTCCTTTGCTTACAGACTTTTTTGCTTGGGGTGGATTAGTGACAGGTTCACACATCTTTCTGCATCAGTGTTGTCCAGAGCCTCCCTCTGCAGCAACTCTGTCCTACCTCAGCTCTCCTGCACAGAAGCAGTACTTATCTCTCAGGAGGCTCAGCCTCTTCTCTCTCAGCAGAGAAAGGCTTTTCATTTCTAGAAACCAGGTGAGCAATGTCCAAACCCACAAGTTTTCAGCTCAGCAAGCCTTAGCAATGGGTTTGCTTGTTTCATAGTCCTTTCAGTGAGTATTACCTATAAGGGAGGACTGAATGATAACTCACAGAACTAGAATGAACAGCCATAGCTGAAGCTGAACAGCTGACCTCCAAGACATGAAGAGTTGTTTTTAACACAAAGATATCACCATAAGGACTTCCTCTAGAAACAAGAGAAAATAAAAAGCATATTAATTTTTAAGCCTGGATTCTGAATATCTGATTCCATATTATGCCATATAAAAACAAAACCCTTGACCCCACAAAATCTGCAAGTGACATCTGCCAAATCCCATCTAGGAATCAGACATCAGACAAGAGAAAAATGTCTATACCACCTCATTCAAGAGCAGGTGCAATTATGTATGAATGCACAGATCACTTGCAAAGCTAATTTTGCTTACAAAGGAGAATCATTGCTAAAGGTTCGTATGGTTAAACTAAACCTTTTCCTGCAGCGTTCACTGTGAGTACAAAAGGATTGTTCCTTTTTGTTTTAGCTGTAAGTGAACAAAACCCTCTTTTCAACGAGATGTTTCTCCGGAGTTTTTGTGACAGTTGGATTAACTCCATGCAATTATCCTGTGAAAGTAAATTTATTCTGAATTCCCTGGTAAATTTCTGGCAGTTCAGAGGAATCTCCTGGCTGGGAAACATCTATTGGGAAGAACACCAGGTAAGCCAGACATGGGGGGGAAATTCAAATAATCTATAATCAAGGTAGGAGGTAATACAGTTACTATAGAACAAGAGTCAAAAGGATGTTTTACAACATCAGCCTTAAGCTTAAACTTCTGCACTATTTGAACCTTTGCACTATTGATGAACCTGTCTGCACTATGCAAGTAGTTGCTTCTTCTACTGTATTTGTATTTTGCAGAAAACCAGAGCAATGAAGAGTTCCAAAAAAGCAAGTATTTATTTGAAAAGAAGATTAATAGAACATTCAACAATGAAGTGTGCATAAAATTATTTACTTCAATACAGGGTGTTGTAAAATCATGTTTGCTTAAAAATGTGTTTCTTGCGCTTGGCAATTGTTAATGTACTGAAATTATTTCTATCGGAATTATAGGATGTGGTATTTCAGACCTTTTACCTGGTCTCGGGATGCCCAAGGCTGTTAACTGCTCTGTCTCATAAGCAGTCCAACTGCTTGTCTCAGTGTACGTGTCCAGTCCTGTAATCCCAGTTTGCTTTCCAAAGCTCCAGATGTATTTACTTTTTATACAACACTGCAATGCAAAATAGGATTATTTTTAATAATTTTTCTATTTCCTCACTTTTGAACCCCATCTTCAAATCCACCAACAGAGGCTCAGGAAAGCAAAGCATCTTTCGGGAACCATATACACCTGGGGAAAGTGATACTGTCCTACGAAGCCCTTCTGCAGCTTTATTTAAAATGGATAGGACTGGTCATCCCACCAGTTAAAATTGAAAGTTGATGCTGGAGCTGCATTAACGGGACATCATCAAGATAAAAGCTGCAATTATTAAAACTGCAACACCTACAAGTGTTAATTTTCCTTTTCAGCTTCCACAAGGTTTGTTTCCATTACATATGTAGCTTGCAAGATGCTAGAGGTATAATCACTTTTATTTCTTGCTTCTCACAATCACTGCAGGGTTTTAGTTACTGACACTAGTGGGACAGTGGCACCCAGAACAAAACAACTTCCAACAAGGAGACTTTATAATATAGTAGAGATGAGTAATGTTATAGCAAACATGCAAGGAATGCTTCTAATAGTTACAATTTTGCACTTCATTCTTCCCTCATTTCATCACCCTGCCAGAAGCTTGACTGCAACTTCCACTTCACCCAAGCACTGCTTTTGTACCCATTTAGCAAAAAAAATAAGCTCTTCCCTTTAGACCACCCTAAGCCTACTTTGTTTGGTGGCAACGCTTGACAATGCTCTTCTATTTTACCAGGTGGGAACTGGCAGAGGACACTTGGCAGTGAGGAAATCAAGAGTGATGAAGACTTATGTTCTGAGACTATGGTATATGCTTGTGCTGATAACACAGCTGGATACAGCTGAGAATTTCCAGTGGACAAAGAATAACTCAGGCTCTTTCTATTATGGCACTTTTCCAAATGGTACTTTTGAACTACAGTTGGTTGTAGGGTTTATAATGCTCTAGATCTACTTGTGTGTTTGCATAAGGAAACTACCAAAAGGGTTTCCTTGTCCTTGCAGGGAAATGGTACAAACAAACATTTGGGCTCTTGCAGAGTGCTTACTTAACATCACGTGCACCTAACTCTAGGGATACAGGGATTCACCTACCTCTGCTCTTCATATAGTCACTTAAACCAGTAAACTCTGAGTAAATGCTAATAGATTAATATTTTATATGCAGATGTCCCTTTCCTATCTGTGATCAAGATGCACAGTGACAAATCACACCTTAGAACTCTTTTCTTTTTTCACTAATTATCTACAAACAATGAAGAACTATCAACTAAACATATCCTCTGTTATGCAGCTAACTTAAGAAACTGACATGAGTGAACTAGTTGTATTGTGTTTGTTCCAACCTGTTTAGCGTTATCTAATCCACCCAAGTACTGCTTTATGAAACCTCATTCTTTCTTCAACACGCATTTATACACACACATTTCATTCAACCAAAACTAAAAAGATACAGGCACTGGTTTGTTTTCACGTTTTTAAGTGGCTTATAAAATGGATTAATCTTGTCCTTTTGTATAATACTAGGAAAATAATCCAGAATCTCTGTATGTGTTTTATATAACAACAATTACACTTATAATCTCTATAAAACCCCAAGAAAACTAGCAGAAATGTGGGAAATTGATTTTTTCTGAGAGCAAGGCATTTCTGCCAACTATCAATGCACTACCTCAATACTGCAAAATAACAGAAACAAGATTTAAACATCTGAAAGAATTAGATTCCCTTTTCAGTGCATGAGAACGGGACCCCTTTGGTCTATACCACATTTTCAATCATTTTTATGCACTGTTAAAGTTTCACATAGAAAACATTGGCCTCTTCTCTAGGCACAGAGTCATGTTCAGTTCACACACAGCTCTGAAAGTGTATCAATTACTTTCTCATATGAAAATTTAGTATGAAGACCAGCTTTGCAGGGAAATGTGGAGATAATGACTCATTTCTTTTTTCCTTAGGGTTTTTATGGGGTGTTGGAAGTTCTGCGTACCAGACTGAAGGGGCCTGGGACAAGGATGGGAAAGGACCAAGTATCTGGGATGCTTTTACTCACAAGAAAGGGAAAGTGTTCAGAAATGACACAGGAGATTCAGCATGTGATGGCTACTACAAAGTCAAGGTATTGTTAAAGAGGAACTACACCTTTAGAAACATTCTGGAGCCATTGCATGATATTTATTACTGAATTTATTCTTTGTGCTAACTCCAGGATGAGACAGTAAATGGAAGCCTGGATTTGTGTTTTTGTGCCTAAGCTGAAATGTTTGAAGTCAAGATTTACAGGTTTATATTTGTTAAAACATTCTCATTGCAAATTCTGACAAACTTAATCATGTTGTGGAATACCTCAACTCATTTTTCTGTCCCCTATTTGATGCTTCCACAGTTGTTAACACAAAACATTACAGGACTTATTTAGAGTCAAGAAAAAATAGTTAAAAAGGAAGTACACGTGTAGAAAGAGCCATCATCTCAAAGCAAATGCAGAAAATAACTGACAGAATCCTCTTTTTTTGGGCAACTCTTTTCTATATTTTCTGCATTCAGTACTATTTAAGACAGATGAGTAACTGTAGAGTCACTCTGCTCAGATGAGATATGTTAATTGGGTTTTCTTTTCACAGGATGACATTCAGTTACTAAAGGAGCTGAAAGTGAATCACTATCTCTTCTCTATCTCATGGCCTCGGATTATGCCCACTGGAATTAAAAGTAAGCAAAACATTTCCACCACATTCTTCCCAGCATTAGTGGACATTCCATAGTTGTTTAACTTTGCCTTTAAGCAGATTTCTATTTCTTTGTCTGCAGAACAGAATTTAACCATTACACGTCCGTTAAAGCGCACTTTATATTTTACATTACACTGCAATATAAAATGCCTCAGTTAAAATGTTTAGGCTTCTATTCTTCCAGCTATTTGAAAACTAATCCAGGTAATTTCTCATCTGTATGTTTCATCAGCAGAGCAAGTGAACGAGAAAGGAATACAGTTCTACAATGATACAATAAATAGTCTTCTGGAAAACAATATTATCCCTATCGTGAGCCTCTATCACTGGGATCTTCCGCAGGTTAGACAATATTTACACTTATATAAATGCTTCTGATAGGAAATTCATATGTAGTCAGAAAAATGTCTAAAGATGGCTGCATGCTCTTACGTATGCTTGGAATTATTTTCTATTAATCTACATTTTATATACACTGAAGATCAAAAAACCTTCTGAGCTACTGAAATATAAATAAGTCGCTGTTAACAGGCAGGTGAAACTCTAAATAGCATTAATGATTCTTGACATCCTTATTTACAAAGGTTCTCCAAGAAAAGTACAGTGGCTGGCAAAACATAAGCATGATAAATTATTTCACTGATTATGCAAATCTGTGTTTTAAGAAGTTTGGTGATCGTGTGAAACACTGGATTACTTTTAGTGACCCTTGGGTAAGTTATCAATACTTTCCTTCCAATCACTTCCATTTTACAGTCCTGTTCCCAAAATTCTGTGGAAATGACACTACAGGAAAGTAGGTTAAAAATGGCAGAAAGAAAGGGAAAGGGAGCCACTCTGCCCCAAAATCTCAGTGGCCAGATTCTGCACAAGGGCAGAGTTTTAAGATATGAAATTACAGTCACCAACACATTGTTTCCAATACGCCACAATATATTACCAACCAAGCAATAGGGTTGTATATTGGAGTTGAAGGGAAGTGAAAGAAAAAGGGGACTGGAAAGGACAGAGAAACAGACCATAGAGGGGAGCAGAGGATGCGAGTCCATAGCACAGCAGCAACATCTTTAGCTCTGCTATTCAGACAGTAACTCACTCTAAATATTCTATGTATTTGCAGGCAGTTGCTGTAAAGGGTTATGACACAGGAGAACATGCACCAGGACTGAAGCTTGGTGGATGCGGCGCGTACAAAGCAGCACACCATATAATTAAAGTACAGTTAAAATCATGCTTTAAGTTACATGTGAATTAAGAGGCTTTAGCAGACTGTTTACGTTTTTTGATTCTGCTCTTTAAATGGAAATACACTTTTGCACTGATGTTATTTCCAACTAGTACATCTGTAGGAACCGTAAGCCATCCTGTTCCTGCTATGTGGATAATTAAAGAAGAATTATTGCTGATAATGCACCTGGGTCTTGAGCAAGCCAGGGAGTGTTAGTGTACACGGGTGCAAGGTCAGGCTGGGAAACAGCCTGGGGAATGATTGTTTATAGAATGGAATTTATAGTGACTGAAGACAGTCACTTTGACTGATGTGGTTCTGATTGGCTTCATAGCTCAGACCCGTATCTGTATGCTATAGCAAATAAAGAAGGACTGGACTGGAACTAGTTCTGGAATCAGAGTGTGTGTGTGTGCGTTTAGCCTCCTTCTTTACAGACACCACAATTTCCAACTAGTCCATTGAAACCACCATCTGATTTAAACCACCAGCACTGAGGTGTAGCATGACATACTAGGTGTTTGATGTGACACTTGCAACAACTTATGCTTTCTTTATAATTTAAGTATCTCTTTTACAGTATGTTTCAAACTGGTTGAGTAACAAAAGACCCAGGTTACTCTAGAGCCAAGGAGTAAGAATTCCGACCAACAGGTTTGAACTTGAATTCTGAAATGAACTTGAATTTTGCAAACAACTTGAATAAGGTTAGCTATCCTGAAAATGAACTTTGCCTTGCCTGAATAAATTAGGCAAAGACATCCAAAGATGGGACACTGGACATACAGTACACTGCCTTTTTATTACCTTCATAGGGACCTCCTGGAATTTAGGGAAGAAATCATGCACAAATGCTTTTTTGATATTTTATATGAAATGAAAGCTTCCACTATATACACAAAAATTATGTGATATTTTAAACATACAGTGCAAAAACTGCTCTTGCTTTTTCAGTACTTACTATGGCATAAGATTAAAATGTACACATGATCTATTTTTTTAACTTCCAGGCTCATGCAAAGGTATGGCACTCCTACAATGACACCTGGCGTAACGAGCAGCAAGGTAATAAGGATTCAATCTGTGATTATGCTTCTATTTATACTAGTGGATTAAAAATCATGCATAAACTGCAGAATTGTTGTTTTGTGGTTTAAGGTATAGTTGGAATTTCCCTAACGAGTGGCTGGGGTGAGCCTATTGATCCACACAGCCAAACAGACAGAGCTGCTGCTGAAAGATATATACAGTTCCATTTGGGATGGTTTGCAAATCCAATTTACAAAGGGGACTATCCAGAAGTTATGAAGAACTATGTAGGTAAGTCCCAGTAACCAACGATAACATGAAGAAATTCTACACACAGCATATTACAATGACCAACGTGTAGTTTAGTAAAGTATAAGGACAGAGGAGAGGCAAGACTAAGCAACAACCAGCCCACAGGCCAAACACAGCTCCTCAGCAGTCTGAGGGACACACTAGAACTAAGAAGTTGAGCTGCTCTTGAGCCTAACAGTTGCTTATCTCAGTGCTCCAAACTGGAAAGGAAGCAAATACTTCAATTTTCAAGTCATAGTCCATTTTAGTGCCCTGACTAAGATAGGGAGTTGTTAAGCATCTTTCTTTAACCTAAAAACAAAGAACCAGAAGTTTTCCATCACTACAGCTTGAATTTCTACAGGGTTCCACTACCTTTGTTACACAGGATAAAGAAAATAGGCAATGTGCCCAGCAGCAAAGCACTTCTTGCCAGGTTTCCTTTCCAAGCATTCTGTTGACATTTATCAATGCTCTTTGGAAAAAAACCCTAATCACTTTAATTCACTTTCTTCACATGTGGTACCCAACTTACTGCTCCAAATCAAAAGTGTGAAAGATTATTTCATCTTTAAAAAAGCAATCAAACTAAACTGTCCTCTACTAACATCAAGTTCAGGAAAGCAGTATTTATTGTTGGTGAGATAAAGAAACCAAATCATGGCTTCTCAGATGTTTCCTGTAATTACTCTGATAGGTAGGAAGAGTGCCCAGCAGGGCATGGGGACCTCAAGATTACCAGCCTTCTCAGGGCAAGAGAAAACCTACATTAAAGGCACATCGGATTTCCTAGGAATAGGCCATTTTACTACTCGTTATGTTCTACAGAAGAGCTTTCCTTTTCTACAAGTGCCCAGTTACAACACTGACTATGACCTAGCTGAACTGGTGGACCCAAAATGGCCAGCTCCAGGACCTAAATGGTTATATTCTGTGCCCTGGGGATTCAGAAGATTACTCAACTTCATTAAGGTGATTATAGAGTCTTACACTGTTTTAAATTGTTAACTTTTTCACCTACATGTGTCTGGTCATACGAGGAAGTTTCTTTGCCACCTTGATTTCAGTTCAGAAAACTAGGGAAGTGAGTAACTCTAAAATAAAACTACAGTTGACTTAAATTCCTACTTACACATTTACTTACTATTACCTCTAGGAAGAAAAATCTAGCAAAATGCATAAAAAGCAATTTTCTAAGTCTTGTGTTCTGTATGTTTGTTTATATGAACCAGTCTAAAACCATCTTTGTCTGCAGACACAATATGGGAACCCTCTCATTTATGTGACACAGAATGGAGTTTCTGAAAAGGTACAGTGTACTCAGCTGTGTGATGAATGGAGGATAGACTATCTGATGGGATATATTAATGAAATACTCAAAGGTAACTTTAAAAACATTATTTTAGTGTGTGAGCTTTTTGAGTGTTTTCACCTTCTGCTTATTTTTTACATCATAGAGAAATAAATACTCATAGATCTAAGTGGACAAAGTAGACTAATAAATTTCCACAGAAATAATAACCCAGCCAAGTGTAGTGATGCTGATAAATATAATAACCTACATGAGATTTAACACTAATAGATCATCAGTTTCCACTTTTAGAAAGCAGAAATTGCATCTACGAGCTCTAGTACCTCTAAGCTAAAGGAAGCGTTTTCAAAGAATCTAAATTACCTCACATTAACCATTTTCCTGTCCTCCTCCCCATCTCCTTCTGGTATAAAACAAACCAACTAGAGAACCAGATTCTAAGGATGACAAATATAGGCAACAAGTTTAACAGAATCATTTCTATTCTGTTTACAGCTCTGAATGATGGTGTTAACGTCAAAGGTTACACTGCCTGGTCACTGCTGGATAAGTTTGAATGGAACAAAGGCTTCTCTGAGAGATTTGGATTTTATCACATTGATTTCAAAAACAAGAACAAACCACGATACCCAAAAGCATCCGCTGACTATTATAAAAAGATTATCAGTGCAAATGGATTCCCAAACCCAAGAGAGGTGATGTCAGTTGCTAGTATTATCTCTTTCTCTTTGATCTATGGGCAAATATCACCTTGAATTTTGGGAAACAACCTGCATGAACATGGTGCAAGAAACACCACTTTGGTTCTGTAAATTAGGGATGTGTTAAATACACAGACCTCCAGAGACAAAGTGGAAACAACCTCAAATACTGTTTCTAAAGCATTTCACAAACTCTAATTGGACTTACTGATGTGCTTTGAGATTTGGAATCATGCTGCCAGATTTCTAGGCAGAAAATTACATATGTGCTGCCTTATCAGAATATGGAATATATCATGTGCTTCTAAAAATTTTATTAAACAATTAACTATAAAGAATATGTTGCAATAAAAATCACAAAGATAAACATAAACCCTCAGAAAATCGTGTGTTGACGGAATAAAATAGTTTCAGGGGAGCTGTAGTGGGCAAATGCTCAGGGACAGAATAAAAGCTGCCGAGAATGAGACTGAATATTACAGTCTAATCAAACTGCTACATGTCAACATTCTCAGGTGGACAACTGGTACGGGGAAGCCATGGGCTCTTGCTCCACCACACACCAGCGCCTCGCTACAGGTAATTGTGCCTTCTATTCTGTTTTAGAAAAGCATATCATATGACTTTCTAATTTTAAATTTCTCAGTAGAGTAATAGAATGCTTCTGTTATCAGATCCTGAAAGATATTTTCTTCCTGAAAGCACAACAGCTTTCAAACACAATAAGCATCTCAAAAAACATCTGTCTTTACTCTCTCCCACTAAAATCACCATAGCTAAATGGATCAACTTTGGATGTTAATGGAATACACAAAATGAAGGAGTTACTATTTAAAATTAAGTCTGGGGATGACAGTATTCTCCTTAAGACATCAGAAGTGCTAAGCGCTTTTTCAAACAAACCAAACCCAGACAAATCAAGACAATTTTGCAGATAGAAAAATTTCTAAATCATAGAATCACCCAGTTTGGAAAAGACCTTTAAGATCATCAAGTCCAACCACTACCCCAGGACTGCCAAGATCACCACTAAGCCATGTCACTAAGGGCCTCATCTACATGTTTTTTGAACACTTCCACGTATGGTGATTGGGTAGGCTGTTCTAATACCTGAACCCCCTCCCGGATAAAGAAATTCTTCCTAATATCCAGTCTAAACCTCCCCTGGTGCAGCCTGAGGCTGTTTCCTCTACTCCTATCGCTTGTTACTTAGGAGAAAAGACTGACTCCCACTACAGCCTCTTTTCAGGTAGCTGTAGAGAGCGATAAGGTTCACCCTGAGTCTTCCCTTCTCCAGACTAACCCCTCCCCACCCCAGTTCCCTCAGCTGTTCTTCACCAGACTTGTGCTCCAGCCCTTTCACCAGCTCCATTGCCCTCACTTCCCTACTCCTGCTGCCACACTATTTCTGATACAGGCCTGGGTGCTGCTGGCCTTCTTGGCTGCCTGCGCACATGGTGGCTCATGTTCGGCTCCATCAATCAGCACCCCCAGGTCACTTTCTAGTGAGCAGCTTTTCCAATCACTCTTCCCCAAGCCTGAAGCATTGCATGGGGAAAATAAGAGTATTGGAGGGCTGTTTCTGCCCGGTTTCGAACCGGGGACCTTTCGCGTGTGAGGCGAACGTGATAACCACTACACTACAGAAACCTGCCACATTTGCTTACCCCGTAAAATGGAACTATAAAAAATGGGCTCCAGACTTGCCTGAGGTGGTATCAAGGCACGTTTCTGCTCTTTCATGCTCCTGGTAACAAAGCTGACAACACCACAACTTCCAGCAGCTGCTTAAGAATACCTAATGCAGCAGACTTCACCTGCAATTCCCACAGGGCTAATACATCTCACTCAAGACCTTCCCAGTGTAATTCAGGACCTTTTGCAACTCCTGAACTAGAATTAGTGGGTTTCTGAAACTCTTAGGAAAGAAGAAATAAGTATTATAAAGTCTCAAAAGGAGGATGAGCTAAATTCCACACACTAGAAAAGGTCAAAGCAGTCATCCTGAATGCATCCTACATAGCCTCAGCTGCTGACCTAAACATTCTGTGTGAATTAACTGCTTACTGAACTCCCTGAGGCTTATTTGTGGAGTAAAATACTACAAAACAAAGCCCATTGAATTTTTCAAAGAAAAACCATGAAAAGGCTGAAGTGCTTCCTGAGGCTTTCTCTTTGACAAGTTTTTTTCTACCTTTCCCTTGGGGTGGGGAGAACAAAAAGCAAATGAACAGTGGAATAGTGCTAATGCACTGAAGCTAACTCATGGTAAGCACAGTATTTGCAGCCCTTTGAGTACTGCCATGTCTTTAGAAATTATCTTAGAAATAAAGAGGGAAAACTGTCATGGATTTGCTCCAGCTTTTGCAGACTTATGGATTTTCCTGCTTTGTTTTCTGTTTATGTCAATGCCAACATTTAACAAAGTAATTTTAACAATAAATGTTAAAAAAAATCCTTAATCTGTTAACTCAAAGTTAAGAATTAGTACACTCCAGTAGATTAAATGTCTTATGTATTATTCATTCAAATTTTAGATTCCCTGATTGCTCACATGGAAATGGCGACAGAGATTGCTCTTCCCACAGTTTTCACTCTCTGCATACTCATCAGTATTGTCCTACTAATATTCTACCTTCGACATCACAGTTAAAGTTGCATGCTTACACAAACCTTCATTTTGCCTAACAAATAAAGTACAACTGGGCTATTATATTGCTTAAAGTTTATCACAGATGCCTCTTTTCTACCACTGCAGAACGGAGTATTAGGAAAGGGATAAGAAATAAGATTTACTGAGGAGAAACCAGAAATTATAGAGATTTATAGTTTTGAAGAATCATGAATATTGGGGTTTCCTTACTCTTATCAATAATTTTCTTTCGTGCAAAAGATCTGTCTCTTATGATTTAATCAGCATATGCTACACTATGTAATTGCTTAAAGTTACACTACCAAAACGTCACAAACTATCAACATAACACATGCAACTGTGATCCCAACATATTTCAACGCTTATGCTCAGCCAATTATACTCAACAAAATATGCCAAAGTTTGCAAGAAAGCAGTTAAAATAATTCAGTTTATATTGAGGGGAAAAAAAAAATAATCTGAAGAGGACAGAGAAGTAAATCCAAGAATACTCCAATGTATACATACAGGAACAAAGGAAACCTAACTGTCAGAAGTCCACACAACCCTGGATGAACAGCTTTCTAGATATACCTGGAGGATGAAATGTCACTTGACACCAGGAAACCGTGACAGTATTGCTTGTTCTGTTGGCTTAACTCACCCTTCAAACAGTATCGGACTGCATTCTTAAATAAAAATAAGATTTAAACCCCCAAAGTGCAACACTTTATTGAATGTTTGTAAATAAATGAACAAAAGTATCTACTATATTTTCAAAATAATTATACTGTACAGTCATTATTGCACAACATTTACAACAAACTGGATGCAGACAGAGGAATTATGGCCATGTATGTCAGTCACACTTGGAGCACACTAAAGCAAATAACTCAGCAAGATGTATTGTTCTTCAGATCACAGAGTGTTTCTAAATATACTGTTGAGACACAGATAATACTAAGCTTTCTCCTTTACTGTACCTTTCAAGAGCCTGCCTGCAGAGAAACATGCATTTATCTGAAATGCACCTGACTGCACTTGACCACTGTAATAAAATACATTCCTTCTTCGATGCTTGCATTAACCGTGGAATCGGATAAGAGACCTGCATAAATGAAAGAATAAAAATGGGATTAGCCACTGTCCTTGGAAACAGAAATTGTAGAGATGGGGTCATGCAGCAGCTTCAAGAACTGGTTTTGAAACTTTTACTGAAAGCACTTCCTGACAAAAACTGACAGGAAAGCTTTAACAAAGCATTACCCTGTAGCAAGCCTCACCCTAAAAGGCAAATTATTTCTGTACCCATCTACATGCTTAATTCTTCCCTATTCTCATGCTTCTGTCATTTTAACTCTAAGAACATAACACAGCAAAGGTGAGAGGCAGAAAAGTCACCACTTTCTGAAACTCTTACACTCTATAAATACCATTTAGACAATACCAAAAGACAAAACGCCATTTTGCTTTTGCTGAAAAGCTTAAGTAAGAAGTTCAGACCCACTGAACCCAGTATAAAAACCAAATTTGATTCAAGTGTCTACTCTTATTATTTCATTTTGCCACATACATTCCTTACCTGTATTGTTTGATGTCATATGTTCAACTGGAGGATTAGTACTAACTTGCCATGTAGTTTTAACCTCCGTCAGTCCATGCCCACTACTTATGTCCACCTTCCATACTTCTGGGTGACTGCTGAAAGAACACCAAAAAAAAGTCCAAATTCAGTGAGGTATTCAGTCACATCTCAATTTTAATGCTGCAAACATTGAAGGTTCTCTTACTCTTGATAGAACTTCTTGACAAGAGCTGAGCTGACGGGCAGTTGAAACACATGGTTCTCATCTAGAGGGTTCTCTCTGTAATACTTTATGCAGATTCTACAATAGACAACAACTAGTTACTTTAGTTGGAGAAATGCTTGTGCAACACTGCATAAACCTTGTGTAACATGAACTATACTCCCAAGATTTATTATTTCCTTTCATTTTCAATTTTAGTCACAAAGCAAACTTTAGCAGGAAGATCCAGCTGCTCCTTCTGCAGTCTCATTATCATCAACATTGAGGGCTGCTTTTTAAAGAGAGTGTCTTTACAACTGTTGAAAAGAATATTTCTTATCATTTCAAGAGCATGAAGTAAAATGAAATAATTACTGTGTCAAAGGGAAGAGGCTCTCGTGTTTGAACTGAAGTAGGACTGCACAGCTGACCATTATTTCCAACATATGGTGAAGCTTTTGAACACGATGAACTTGTTCTTGTAAATCTACTGATGTGGAAATGAAGTAATCCTGGAACAGCAAAAAAGCTTCTGCTCTTAACTGGACACTCAATGTCTGCAATCACACAACACAGTCTCAGGATACTAAAATCATTTTCCTGCTTCTTTTGAGAAGGCAAAAGTTTAAGAATAGCCCAGGAGACTCAGAACTATGTTCCATGCTATCAAAGTATGAGCAGAAGTTCTCTGTCCTGCCTGACAGCAACCTGGAATATCTAGCAATACCTAGGAAATCATATATGAATAACGAAACAACATTGACATTTCTGCAGTACATTGTTCCATCCTCATGATTTGCAGTTCAGTCTCTCAGCTCACAGGAATGATTGCGTCCCCCCATCAGCTAAGTGTACTCTACTTTACACTGCTTTCAGAGCTTAAAAAATAAAGCGTCTTACCAAGTAGGTCAATGTTGCAAGTTCCTGGCCTGGGAGATAAGCAAGGGAAAGAAAAAACAAATAAAATTAAAACTTACTACATAGTGTCAGATAAAATCGAAATACCATTCAGGTAACCAACCAGGGAATTTTACCAAAGAAGAGTCACTAGGACTGCAACATTACTTATTGACATGATTTCCTGTTAAAGACAAGGAAAAAAAGCTTGCAAAGCGGCACGGTAGTGGTGTTGTTCTACTTGCAACCAATCCCGCACCGTGAAAGAAACCACACATTTCAAAACAGCCCCTCTTCTTGGGACATACAGGTTTACAAATAGTGACAATACAAAAGCAAGTGAAACAAAGAATGAAGACAGGATGAAAAAACAAAAAAAGAAATGAGGCAATAAAGGAAAAGAAAGCGAGTAATAACAATGTTAAAACACAAATCCCTCCCACAGATTCAGAAAAACACCCCTGTCCTGGGTTCAGCAACGGCACCAGCTGCTAGGAAGAATTAAAATAACTGTTACAGCTGAACCCAGGACAACCTCAAACCAAACTGTAATACTGAAAGACTCAGATTTCAATTTGAGAAAGCAGCACACAATTATACAAGTTATAGTCACTTTAAAACAAATTTTGCAGCCATATACGACTTAAAAGTACAAAGACTAAATGAGGCTGGCAACAGCCCTTCAGCAGATGGGAGCAGAAGCGAGACCAAGGTTACCCAAACCATCATTATTTCCTGCATGGAATACCTCTCCCCTTGAATTCGTAACCATGTTAACAGCTAGCAAGCTTACCTATGAAAAAATAGACATAATCCTTCTTCATCTTATCCAAACCAATCTCCAAGAGCATTTGAATTGGAGTGATGCCAGTGAGGGAAACAGCCTCCATCTTTCCATGGTAAGACTGTTGAATCAGTTTGCTCAGCAAACTGCTACTCCCATGATGAACCTGAAAATTAGGAAGGTTTTCTTGTGATGCAACTGTGTACAAAACATCATAATAATCAGTCAGAAGTACACCACCATGGACACAGAGGCAACCTGTGACACCTCGATGTCATTTGAAAACAACACAACACAAATGAGGGGCAGTTAAGTGACAAGAATATATTGTACTTCAAACAACTCAAAATGTTAACATTTATTGTTAAATACAAGTACAAACTTATTATGAAATACAAATACATACCCAGGGCTGTATCTCCCCACGTTCCAGCGATTCCAGGATCAGTGTGAAACACGCTATCAACTCCTGATAGGAACTAACACCTTAAAGAAAAAAAAAGGTGCAACATTTTATCAATCCATATCATGACTTTAAAAAGGGTTACTCTAAAGAAACAATGACCAAAAGAGACCACTGAACTGCATATGACTGCTGGAGAACAGCACACAGCAGAGGCAGATTGTCATACAACACATTTTAGCCACATTCTCTCTATTAACACTGAAGATCAATACACTAAACTTCATTGAACAGTTGTTGCACTCAGTAAGAATGAATGAGATTTAAAAGATGCATAAGTCAACCCCTCAAACAGAAAGGAGTTATTATAATCTCTGGAGCAGCTTAACAGAAGTTATTTTTGTTAAGTGATCTGAAAAAATAGTATTAAATAAAAAAAATAAGTGGTATTAAAAGAATGATGATATTTATATCCAGCTTTATCAACTTAAGATGTCCTTCAGATCCAGAAAGACAATTTCTAAAGCTTTCTGCTTTAGAGCAGATGAGCATTAGTAATTGCTTAGTGCCCTTTACAAATAAAATGAAATATAATATCTGCTGCTAGATGTTGCTCTGCCTTTTTATGTTGCAAGAAAGTAAATCAACTCACATGCCTAAATTAGCTCTTTGAGAAAAAAAACAAAACTGTTGATAGTTTTCTGAACAGTTTAGTCCTTAAAACTGAGAGAAATTCATATTCATTTCACTCAGAAAGCAACACAGAACAGTAGGCAAAGAATAGAAGAACTAATGGAAACCAGACGAGGCAAAACCCCACAATACACTTACATTTCATTTTGCACCATAATTGTTCAGCAAAATCCAGGTCTCCTCGCTCACTGAAGATTGATTTTATTGAACTGTCCACTGCCTCTGTGTCACATTTGATTTTCTGAAAAAGTTAGTTTGGCTTAAGTAAGACAGGATGCCTAAGGTTCAAGGGCCTTTGGAATTAAACTTTTCTCCAGAGACCAAAATTGAGTGCATCACTGATTTTTCTCCTTTTCCAGGGAAACCACCACCTAGAAACTACTCTGCATAGTAGTTTGGAACCATATTTTTATTTAAAACTGAGACTAATTCCATTCAGAATTATCACATTGGATAATCGCTACCTTTGGACCAGGAAGTGAAGCCCACCATCAGAAAGGCTTTTGATCACAGCCAAGTAAAGCTCAATCAAACTGTCTAGTAAAAACCTATCATCGAGATGATCCTTTTCTCCTTACAATGACATAATGCACAGAGCATTGGTAAATAGCAAGAATAGAGCCCAGCAAGCACTAGCTCAGAACAACCTATGCTACACTGAAGCTACACTGAACTTAGATGATTAAATAACTGTATGTACACCCAGCAGTGCCCTTGGAGACCAAAATGAATACATAAATAGGTTCTCAGAACAAAAAACTCTTCCTGTCATCCCCATCCCAATTATTTCTGGTTTAGCTGATATAAAACACATTCCATTTTTAGCTTAACAGTGAAACATAAATTCCCTCTCAATAGAGAACAGACCCAAATCTCTTCTTGTAGACTGAAAAGGAAAAGAAATCTGAATTTGAATTTCTCCATTGCTTTAGAATATCATAAACCTCTAGATAAATAGGACAGATACCCAACTGATACCATTAAATTGGCCCAAAAGCATTACATTAGTCAATAGAAGCAAATTGATGAGGGAACATAAATACTATACATTATAGAAAATATTATGTAAGTAAAAATTTGCAATAACTACAGTTGTTATAAGGGTAACAAGCTGACAAGGTAATTGGTAGGAAATCAGATATACCTCCATTCCGCCTCTGTTTCCGGACACACAGTATCCATCCAGCTTCCTCTTTAAATCTAGCAGAGGAGAAAAATAAATTTCACCACTATGAAAAATAAAAAAGTATCATCAAACCAATCATATAAATCCCCAGAGACACCATCACAAACAAATACCCTGACCAGATGGCTAACAGACCAAAAGTATCCATTTAGAAACTGGTTTTACTGGGCAAGGACATAGTCTGAAGATAGAATTTCTTAGTATTTATTAGAAGCTGTGCATTTTCCCCATATGCCTTTACTACATACTGTCATCTGAGTATTACCTCGTGAAGTGCCAGCGTGGAAGCAGTAAGGGGCAGCAGGTGGTCTGGTAAGTGTCTGGCTTTCCTCTACATGATTTCTCAGTTTTTGTCTGGTTTGTGTTTTGTCCGGTTTGTGTTTTGTCCAAGGTTAATTAACATACCAAAAATCTTACAGTTGCATTTGAAAAGCTTTTGCATCCCTACATCTGATTGCCTTGTTAGATCTGGTTTCTACTATCTTAAACTTCTGACAAGACATACAGCCTTCAGCACAGTTTTCAGAAGGAATCAGTCATTTTGGATTCTTTAAGACGTCATCAAAATAAGTTTTCCACCACCAAAGGCACATTTGGAAGCTCATGGAATTTCCTTTTATTTCTGTGAAATGTGCCATCCTTCCCTCCCCATCTCCCCATGTAACAAGCAGCAATTACCAGCCAGAAATTCCTGGACTAGTTCAACAGCAGATTCAGGCTCCAATGGCTCAGGCCACTTGGTCACACCCATCTTCAAACCTTCAACCAAAGCCTAAAGCCAGCATGAACAATGAAACACAAATCAGTTCTTGTGTGAGGTTTTGCACATGCCATACTTCCAAAAGTAGTTATCTTCCCCAAGAATCACACATCTCTCTCTGTACAGCCAACCATGAACTTGAATTTCCTGGCTTGGGTGCTCACGAGTCCTCTTTGTATTCAAGGGTCCCAAAACTGAACTCAAAGTTTATTCAAAAATAAAAGTTACCTTTGAAACATCTGCTGAAGTTTTAAATAAACACATAAAATCACCATTCCGTGTAAATCTAAAACTGGAACTTCTCACTTATACTTACAAGGAGAAACTGAAGTTCTCTGTATAGCTGATACACAGGACTTCTGGGGTCCCCGGGCTCCAGGGCAATATTCTGAAAGTTGCAGGAAGTTTATGTCAGTGTCAAGCTTTAGAAATCAAGTGCCCTAAAACTGTCATTAGTGAAATACATTTTAGCATAATTGTGGACTTTAAACACTTGTGTTGCTCAGATAGTTACACAAATGTCAAGAGTTTGGCTTATCTTCTATTCTTCACATGGCTTATGTCGTGTGTAGTGTAAAGAGCTTGGATTTGTTTGCTTCTTCCTTCTTGACTTACCAGTGTGGCAGCAGAAATTAGTGGGGGTGTCTCCAAAATCTTATCAACAGTATTCCATGTAATATCAACACAGATACTGCTTTCAGATTCTACAATTGTGTCCTCTATTGCAGCAGCTCTGATAAGTTCATACTCAGCAAATCCTTTTGTTGTCACCTAGGATGAACAGGTTTAAAATCAAAAGTCCACAACATTGGTTGTTTCGTATGCATACAAAATCATTTTAAAAGCATTTCACACATACACAGAAAGGGCTATTATCAGACAAATTCATTACAACATAGGAAGCTCAAATGTTACTTCAAGAAGAGACATATTACGGACTCACATTAAGGTGAGTTTCTAAATAGAATCTATAAAGCTTCCCAAAACCAGCATCATAAAGCCAAAACCAATTTTAAAACTTAGACTGGACACGTGACAGACCATAAAAAACTTACAACAGATGAATGATGCATTATTTTATGTTGCATTTTGAGCTCTTCCAGGTTTGCAAAACAGGTTTTATCAGCTGTAGGACCTAGGAAAGAGAAAAAAAGATAAAAACCCCTAGACTTCTGGCACAATTCAAACTGGGAACTTTTTCCTCCTTCCCCTGCCCGCCCTCCTTTATTTTTAAAGCAAGGCAGTACCAAGTCAACACTCCACAACAAATTTGGCATTGCTACATCGATATTCCCACATTTTTAAGCCTACCATATTTCATTATGTGCCATTATAACCTTACCATCACAAGTAACCAGGTACAAATTGATCCCCATGATTTTGTTTCCCGCTTTGAGAGGCTCAGCTCCAAGCCAGTAGGTATGCTCAGGATCAGAACCATCACACCTTATCCAGAGGGGAGGAAGCACAACCACTTCACCTAGCTTCAAGTGGGTCATGTTTGGATTTTGAACCATGGTAAACAAGGAAATCAACTGTCTGGAAATACAGATGGGGAAAAAATAAGATGCCAGCAAATACAGCTAAAATCTAACCCTATGTAAAACCGAACTCATGTCTACCATGCTTTCTTGGCAGACATTAAATCATTCTGCAAAAAGAATGCAGTCTCATAATCCTCTTGCTACAACTTTCTTTGCTCACCTACCCCCAGCCAGTCCCACTAACCTCACAGGACAGCTCGCAAGTGCTTTCCCAATACCTGGACTTCAGCTACTTTGTGAGAATGCTATTAGCCAGGAGAGGCCAGTTTACAAGATGAAAAATGGTCTTATCTCCTCACTCAACTAACGCGTAATTTAACTTGGGGGGATTCGAAATAATACAGGTTCTGAATAACGGGAAGAGAGACAAAAAAATAACGACATGCGATGACGCTTACTTTGCTCTTCTGACAGAAAGAGGCACTGGTCCAGGATTCTCCTTTGGTAAAAGCTCAGAGGCATCTGCTTTTGATTCTTCCACTGAGTCACTTTCTTCATTGGGTCTCTTTAAGAGAAATACATAATTATGTCAAAAAATGGAAGGTGTGTGAAAATACTTGATGGGAATTCAAAAGTGTGGATTAATCAACAACTGGCACATACACTTACTGCTTTCTGCAAAATATAAATCATAGCGTTTCCATTCCAAAATCTTTCAATGGGACTCTTACTACTACCACCAATCAAACAGATCTCTACATCACTCTGAAAAAGAAAAAAGTTAAACTGTTTAATACACTACATATAAATGCTGCATTCCAGCACACTTTTTATACCAGCAATGACAAAGTCAACTAGTTCTACAAACTGTTTTCCAACCCTACTACAACCATTCACTTATCTAAGGGTGTCTGACTTCAGGAAAACACAGTTACTACGTGCTGTAGGTGGACTCGAGTCAGCTGTGGAAATGCAACAACTTTTTGCTCACCAACGTGGAAATTTTAATCTCTAACAGGTTGATTCTATGAAAAGCTGAAGTTTGATTTGATGAACAAAACTTCAGGTACCTTGAGAGATGAGGGATCCTTGTTGTCGCAACTGCAGTCACCAGATATCTTGAGATGGAGAACACTCATTTAAGTGACATTAACTATCAATCACTTCTCTTACTGTCTCGTGAGAACTCTAAACAATGTCTGGAGACATTAAATAACTCAAGAATGAAGGAATACCAATCTGTATTTGGGCTTTTTCATGCACAGAGAAGTACTGTTTGATTCTTTACAACTAGCTTGGTTTTCATATTACTGTATACTTCAACAGCACCCAATTTTATTTTCAGGCTATTACCAAACTCATATAAACTCCGAGACTAATACAACTAAATAGCACTGATGCTCTCCAGCCATTCCTACGCTCCAAAAGCTATTAGAAGCAACGCGCATTTTCATGCGGATATCCCATTCTCCCTAAAAGTACTTAAATAAAAAGCATGCCATCAGAAGCTGCAAGTTTGAGACAAGAAAACACCACCTGAGGGCAGCCACTGCTGCAGCAGCTGTTTCCTCCCCACACAATTCCCCTGCGCACCTTCTGCACTGCACTGGGCCGCCACCCAGTAACACTGTCACGTGTATTTAACCCACACAGCCATTTTTAACAACTTAACTCCTATCAAGTGCCAAGCAGCGGGTGGAAGACAGGAAGGAGCAGGGCAGAGAGGGCTGGCAGTGACCCGGAGGCCAGCACCGAGACCGGCATCTCTCCGCCCTGAGACAGGCGGATATAGCCCCAAGATAGAGATGGATTTAAGAGGCGTCACTGAGGTAAATTTTCGTTTTTAAGCGATATTCTCAAACACATCTCAGCCACTGATCAATGGCTGCACATTTTAAACATACACACTCAGGTTATGTGACTGTATTTTCATATATATGTTTACCTCAAAGAGATACGGATATTCAGGGATACTTTCCCTCCCTTCTTCATATATTCTGAAAGAAAATGTTAAAAGTACGTTAACACTTAAGGTACATACAACTTTCTTCTCAGCGTTCCCCATTAAACAATAAACTTAACTGCATAAAAACAACACGGTCTATACAAACACAGCCCCTGCAGCCTCTCACACAAGACCCACCTGATACCTCCCCACCTCCGCCACCCCTTCCTCAGACAACCTCCCCGGCCGAGCCTCCCCTCTACGCAGAGGCCCCTTCAGGCAGCTGCCGCTGACTTTTGGCAGAGCCTCACCGGAGCAGGGTATGGTACAGCCCGGCCGCCTCCCGCCGCCACTGCTCCACGACCATGACCGCCGCCCGCCACAACCGAACTGCGCGCCTCGCCCGCCCCCCGGCACTACATTTCTGTGAGGCAGGGCGACTCGGCGCGCCGGATCCTTCCGCCAAAAAATAGTCCCTCTGTTTGAGAGGCGACTGAGCGCGACAAAGGCCTCCGGAGGGACAGAGCTCGGCATCACATGTCGTGACATTGCCGAAGGGGCTTACGCTGAGGTTGGGGTAGGGGACGGACTGCCGGAACGGCGGATGGCCGTGGGGGTAGGTGCGGAAGAGCATCACTCATACTGAAGGGAGAGCAAAGCGCACTTCCTTTTCCGGTTGGGGCCCCTGTGGAGACGGGCGGGAGCGCGATACGCTCCGCGCCGCCACCATGGTGAGGGGCCGGCCGCGACAGCCGAGCGTGGTTGGGGCTGTCGCTGAGGCGGGCGGTGGGCTCAGGCTAGTGGGAGCAGGCTGATGGGAGCCAGGCCCGGTGGGCAGAGCTGTGCCGGGCCTTGCCGCGGGCAGCCCTAGGGCGGGAGGCGTGGGCCGGCCTGCCGGCCGCCATTTTGGAGCCCTCAGCGCTCGGCCTGCCGCGTGGAGCCCGTGTGGGGAGGCCTGGCCTGGTGAAGGGGGCCCGGGGCGGGCGGCAGAGGGGATCGCGGTTGAGGGCTTGGCTTGGTCCGCTTAAAGTCACCCTTTCCACGGTCCGTGTGGGAGATGGGGTCTGCATCGCCGCCTAGCAGAGCTTTTTTGGTTTCCTCACGTCTGTAAAGGAGAACGAAGCCACACGGACGCCTTGTCACCGACACTGAGTCTACAGAATGGTTTTTATAAATAGCGCTTGTTTTTACCTTTTTTGTTATTCCAAAATAGAACGGCTTGAGTTGGAAAATACCTTAAAGATCATCTAGTTCTAACCCCCTGCCACAGGCAGGGATTGCCGAAGAATACTAAATTATTGCCCAGAGATTCAGTTCTAGATTAATGTTATCCAAATGACTTGGAGATCTATTGAACTTAAAACCTCAGGTGTAGTTTTCTGGCCGTGGATTGTGCTGAGGAGCACTATGTTACATGAAGATTATTGCTGTGATGATGTAATTTGCGTCTTATCCAGTGCTCAGCGACAGTTGCCTGCTGTCAGCATGCTGGCACTGTTGAGCTGAAGACCCCTTCATTCTGAGCAATAGTGGATGGATGTGAATAGTGAACGCAAGAAACTTACTTCCCGTGTGCTTCATTGTTTCTCCTTTTCCTTTCCCAGGCTTGCGCTCGGCCACTGATCTCTGTGTACTCTGAGAAGGGGGAAGCATTGGGCAAAAATGTCACCCTGCCCGCTGTGTTCAAGGCTCCCATCCGGCCCGACGTTGTGAACTTTGTTCACACCAACCTGCGCAAGAACAACCGGCAGCCCTACGCTGTCAGCGAGCTTGCAGGTATGGATGGATGGAAACACTGGGGGTAGGCCTTGCCTTTGGGGCAGGTGGGCTAAAATTGAAACAGATCTAGAACGCAACCGAGGAGTGCTGTCAGTGGGATTCTCTGCAGAAGGTGTGATGAAAACCGACGTTTAATAATCCCTGCTCTGTGTTGAGACTTGCCTGAGGCATTTGCCAAGAGGAAACCTGTGCAGATGGCATTTGTTAGAGCTGCTTCAGCAGCTTGTAGGTGCAGACACCCTCTGCTTTCCAAGAAATCTGTACTAGGAGCATGCACTTATTGATGAAAGTATTGCACATAAACACTTCAGCCTGCTAGGAACAGCAGTGCTCATTCAGATCTTCAAACTGAGGGCCAGGCTTAGAGATTATATGTTAATGTACTTCATTGTAATAAGTAGATCTTTAGTGTGATAAGAATTACCCTGTTCTGATTGGGGTTTATTTTGCTGAAATGATGAGATTCCACTTCATTGGTCCGTGTTTCTGAAGCACATGATAACAGTGGAAGTTCTGATGGCTGCTCCTGGATTCAGCTTGTCCATGTTTGGGAAAACTCTGTTGTCACTGTTCTGAATTAAAATCTTTCTGTTCCAGGTCATCAGACCAGTGCCGAATCTTGGGGCACTGGGAGAGCTGTTGCTCGTATTCCTCGAGTACGAGGAGGTGGAACTCACCGCTCTGGCCAGGGTGCCTTCGGAAATGTATCCTTTCATAGCTGCATCCATCAAGCAGAACAATTAAGTATCTAAATGTGAAACAGAACCTTCTGCATGAGGTAATGGTAATCTACAGTTGATGACCACGGTTAGGAAATTTGTGATGTGATGAGAACTTTTCTGTATGCAAATCCAGACTGGCTTTAATGAGCAGCAGCCCCCACTGATCCCCACTGCAGAAGGGGATGTTGTGCATCGTATGATGCCCTATCCTGCCATGATGTCGTAATTTGCGTCCTACTCTGTGCTGGGTGACAGTTGCCTGCTGTCAAGTGTCCTGGTGCAGGTGGGTGACGAGCACTTAATGCTGAGCAAGGATTCAAGTGCCACACTAGAGAGAGAAGGTTCAACAAGGTGATTCTTAACAGTCCACGCTTAGATGTGTCGTGGAGGCCGCATGTTTGCTCCCACCAAGACTTGGCGGCGCTGGCACCGGAGAGTGAACACAACTCAAAAGCGTTACGCCATCTGCTCTGCTCTGGCAGCATCTGCTCTTCCAGCTCTCGTCATGTCCAAAGGTGGGAATGCTGCCTCTGGAAACGTTTTACTTTGCCTGAGCAGCATCAGTTACTATGTGATTGCTCAAAATGTTTCTCCTGGGTAACTAAATTCTCTTCTAAAGGGTTGAGACACAGCCCATTCTTTAGTGCGGAGTGGTTAGGTTATATACAAAGTGGGAAGGCACTTTGCAGTTACGCAGTGTTGGAAGTCAGTGCTTTTCGTTCTGTTGCTGACACAAATCTTGTGTTCATGAAAACTGAATTGGGAATCACGTGGCAGTTTAGTTTGATTACTGCTCATGGGAGCCAAAGATGTGCTTAGTAGTTACTCAGGTACAGCATGTACTGCCCAATGCAGGCATGTGAGACTCCACTGAGACTTCACTGCTGTAGTTACTGTGCCTGAATATCAGATCATGAATTTAATTTCCACTTCTGCTCATTTTGTACCATTTCTGTGCACACAAGTCAATAACCTTGAGAAATGCTTGTGGCCAAGGTCGATGGGTAACTGTCTTGTAAAATCCTCACTAGGCCACCGCATTGAGGAGATTCCAGAACTTCCTCTGGTTGTTGAAGATAAAGTTGAGAGTTACAAGAAAACCAAGGAAGCTGTTCTCCTTCTTAAGAAGCTCAAAGCTTGGAATGACATCAAAAAGGTGAGTTCATAAGGTGGTGTTTTGGAGGGAGACCCGGGTGATTAGACCCTGCAGTAGGAATCCATTTTCATCTCTGAAGAATGATGAACTCCTCACTGGTCCGTGTTGCAGATCCACAGTGATGATTGTGAAGTTCTGACTGAAGCCATTTGATTGTGCCTGACTGGTGGGGTTGAGACTCCACTGAATATTCACCATGTTGCTTTTCCATAGGTTTATGCCTCCCAGCGGATGCGGGCTGGGAAGGGTAAGATGAGGAACCGCCGCCGCATCCAGCGCAGGGGACCCTGCATCATCTACAACGAGGACAATGGGATCATCAGAGCTTTCCGGAATATCCCAGGTAATTTCTAACTTCGGATGTGCCGACTCTTTGTGGGGAGACTGCCTGGAATGATGAGATTCCACTTCACTGGTCCGTGTTTCTGAAACACATGATTTTGTGGAAGTTCTGACTTACTGAAGAAGCCTCTCTCTGTTTCTGTGAACTTCTGTGTCTGTTAGGAGTGTAGTCCTCCATTCCTTGATTTTGATCGCAAGCTGATGGGATCGGTTTGTCTGCTTTCCTGTAGGAATTACTCTCCTCGATGTGAACAAGCTGAACCTGCTCAGACTCGCTCCCGGGGGCCACGTTGGGCGTTTCTGCATTTGGACAGAAAGCGCCTTCCGCAAGCTGGATGATCTGTACGGCACCTGGCGCAAAGCTGCCACGCTCAAGAGCGACTACAAGTGAGTGTGGACAGGGCAGGATGGCAGAGTTCCAGATCCAGATTAGACCTTAAGCAGAAGCTCTTCCCTGTGAGGGTGCTGAGGCGCTGGCACAGGGTGCCCAGAGAAGCTGTGGCTGCCCCATC